>JASEKS010000116.1:0-251093 GCA_030770415.1 Pleoardoris graminearum | reverse complement strand
CACAACAACAAACAACAAAAACAATAGAAAAAAAAAAAAAAAAAAAAACCACAAAAAAATAAAATAAATAATTTTTTTTTTTTTTTTTTTTTTTTTTTTTTTTTTTTTTTTTTTTTTTTTTTTTTTTTTTAAAATAAGCCTTTAATTAAGGCTACCTAACTATTTTAAGGAAAGTATTTTATCTCCTAAATAAACTAGAACCGGCTCTTTAATCTCCTAACTAGGTTATTATTTACTAAATAGTTATACTAAACTACTAATCTATTACCTAATTAGGCCTAGTTCGCCACGCTAGGCCTATTTAGGAAGTAGATTTTTATCTTATCTAACTTTAGATAGTAATTTTAGCCTAAAACCTCGCCTATACCTTTAAATATTAGGGAATTTCGGCCTTCCCTATAGTCTTATATTAATTCCTTAGTAGTGCCCCGCACTTCTAAAAACTCTACTTTTTACTAGTAAAGTAGGCGCGTTTAAGGAACACTACAATAAGGAGAGGAATTAAACCTCTAATACGTAGAAGAGACCTTAAAAATTAAGAAATCTTAGTATTTTTAGGCATATGCTCCCACTGTGCCACCCCGCCAATATTTATACCTAATATATTAATTATAAATCGTAGTAGGTTATTTTTTAAAATATTTTACTTTTTTTAAAAATTAAAATACGCTTTCTTTTTCTTTATTAGTATTTTATAATAGAATAAGTTCTATAAATCTTTTATAAGGCGTTTTTTATAATATTTTTTAAAGAGCTTTTTAATTTTAAATAATTTATTGTTAATATACTATACTAGATATTTTATTAAGGTTAGTTATTTATTATAAAAAAGAGACAGTTATTTACTTACCTATATTAAATTTTAATCTTAAATAGTAATATAGTAGCTAGACTAGTATAAAAAGCCTAATTTTTAGTTTAAAATAATTATTAAAATTATATTTAGCTTTACGTATACGCTTATAAAAGTTATTTTTAATTTACTATTTTTACCTTTTTTAAAAAGCCCTAGATTAAATAAGGTATTAGTATAGAGCTTATAAAGCTATTTATTAATATATTACTTTTTTAGGTAAAGTAGCGGTACAGCTGCACCTAAAGTAACTATTGTCGTTAAAGTAGATAGGTATGTAGCAGACGGGCGAAGAATCTATATATACAGTAAAATAGTCTCGTTAACTATAATTTGCACCCCTAGGTAATAACCTTAATACTATCTTGTTAAATCTATTAACTTCTACTGGTACGGTTGCCTCGCGCACGTGTATCATCATCGCCTAGAGAGGAACGGGAAGCGGTGCCTCTATACTGGTGGAGAGTCTCCTCCTATCGCTGTGGGTAGATCGCTGAACGGAGGGCCACTTCAATCGCATCAGAAACCATCGTAAACGACGGTTCCACAAGGATGGTGGTAGACGGTGGATTTTCTGATGGTTCGCTGCCAAACGGAAAGATGTATACACACCAACCAACACCAATGAGGAGGAATATCGCTTTGCCGGCCTTTATATATATATACTCGAACTGCACCAGCAATCTGTACGCTCAGAGGCACAACAACCTCGCATAGTTTCGCAATCCTAAGCCACAGCTCGAAGCAACGACGAATGGACAAGAAGGATGCCCGAACATGATGCGCTCATGCCCCCCAGCCGGGACATCTATGCTCAACGGCCTACTAGACAATGGGTCCTGCTGCTGTTATCGCCAACAGCAGCCGGTAAACCGATCAACCCAAGCGCATGCATCTTATGGCAGCGGCAGCAGCAGGAGACCAACACAATGAATCGGTACCGAATGGTGGAGAGGCATGCGAACGGCACCGAAAGCGTCCTAAATTAGTCCGGACAGAACAGCAGTGCGTCACTATCGAAGCAGAATGGACCTCGCCCCAATGTCAACGACGTCATTACTTTACCAGATTATATATACTCGAACTAGGTGTCGCTCCCTTTTGGGCGCAACCCTCGCGCAATCTAGCTCGGCGACCCTAGTGATGCGGCTGAGGCCATTAAAAGGGATCTTGGTAACAACTTGCGACAGCACGTCACTGAGACTGTTTCCGTTACCGACCTCCAAGCTCAAGTCACGGCTGCTGGAATTCGAACACCGCAACCTTAGCGCAGTTGCAACCGTGAAACTCGACTATGTCAGCAATGTATCGAGTAGCCAGGGCGCAACTTAGAGCACTCTGACCCCGATTCTTAATCCTGTCCTAGGTCTTGTTCATGACCCACAATGCTAGCATTGTCACCCTCTCTTTCGAAATAGACAGGTTGACCAGCTATCACAACCAGCCTCATCGCCAATGCTACAGCTCCCCTCCGCACTTGATCTGGCTTCGCAGAGAGATCTACCATATATAACTGTTTCCTCTAATGAAGGGCATACTAGTCGGTTAACACCGGTAACCCAGTATGGGCAGCAGTCCCTCGACGAAATAGAATGTCTCATATGCGACCCACCCGTGGACCTTTCACGGGGGGTCTCTCATTGTAGAGCTAGCTCTTCCTCTAGCGACTGGCTGCACGGATACCTATATCGTCCAGACAGCCAGAATGCCAAATTGCACTGAGCAGTTCTCTGGAACGCACTTCTCATCGCACTTCTGGCTTGGGGGTATGTGGTATTGTGCCAGTCAGAGGACTCCGTGGTATATACGACATACGTTGGAGATATTGTACGACCTACGTTCAAGACGCAACTTTGCCTTTCTCTTCGAAATGATTTCTTTATCATATATATTCCAACTTCCCGATTTCAGACTTTCGGAACCCGGTTATAACCATTCAGTATTGGATCCTCCGACATCCATCACTGCCAATGCCCCAGTCAGATACGATCGCGTTTGGCTGGAATGCTCCCTTATAGAACGGCTTGCCAGTGATACATTCCCGGACATCTTGTTTTCGAAAGGTTGCGGGAGCCCGTTGACTCTGCAAGCTTATCTCTCGGTGTTACAGAATATGCGACAGCGTTAAGGGGCATTAGTCGCTTGAGGTCGCCTCTCAATGTGCATGGATAATTGCACTTCTCGAGAACCGATAAGAGACGGCTCAGGAGAACGGTGGCGAACGAAGTGGTTCATCGTCATGGGTTATTATATATACACCTTTCTTGATGGGAGTGGATTGCCTGATTGGAATCTCTTCTTATTGGCCTATTGCAAGGCCTACTATAGCAGTATTCCGATTTATATACGTATTTCGCGACGCGACTCCAGCCACAACTACATCTCCGACCTCTCCAGGCTTTTGTGTCCCTATGCGGCCAACCACAACTATTTTGCGACTGGCCCCCGACAACTATACGGGGTCGCTTTATATATCTGATTATTACCTTTTGGATTTGTCCACTGGAGCCCTTGCTGTGCTACAGTCGGTCAGTGCATGCCGAGCTAATCCAGGCGCAACATCGGTCACCTGTCTCGCGATTCACCAGCCACCGCAATTGGAAGCGCACACGAATCAAGGAATATACGTGGCGTCTGTTTTCGGCTAGCTATAGGACAGGCCATGTTATCGAGCCTTGGATAATGACATTATACTATATATATATCAAGTCAACTTATGCCTTTGGAATCTTTGCGTTCACCTGTATGTCCATAATTGGACGGTGTGGCGGGAAGAGTTACTACAAGTCTACAGCAGCATCCTACGGGTTTGATCTTGGCGGTGCGGAGCACGACATCGACGAGGGGAACGAGAGCCAGGATGCCGCAACTGGTTACGGCCCAGACAATCCCAAAGGGCGATATTGAGGAGACGACTGTTATTTCTTTACGTTTATCTATAGGAGCGGTATCGACTTAGTGTACACTATATTCTTACTTAATATAGAGATAGGTAAAAACAGAGGCGCTATAACCAAAAGCCTATTAAATATAGGATTTTTCAAATATCACAGCTGGTGGAGCGATAACTCGAACCGACGGAGACTACTGTTATACAGGATACTACTGGTAGCGATGTCAGCCGTCCGGCGGGCGACGTCGTACGCCGAGGAATAACACAAGGGCCGCTGCTACTCTTACTGTCAAAGTCGGAGTTTTGTGTAACGTCGATAGAACGTCTCGATAGGAAATTCCACGGTAAATTTCGGAGCGAATTCAAGACGGAGGCGCCCTAGGTTTGGTGAGGATTGGTAGTGACCGTGAAATTCTAGGACTGGGTGGGCCTGCTGATTCGTTTGGCAAAGCGTTGATTGTTCGCCTGCATCCAGACATAGTTGCATAAGAGTCTATCTATCTAATTATTTGTCCATCCATCTATTGGCTATATATTAGGATATCCTAAACAAGCCCGTTAAAAATTGAACTACTCTCCTATCAGCTAGAGGCAGCTCTATTTCGCATTTGCTGCAAACCGTTCGTAAGTTTTACTATCCTAGTTATTGCTGTGGAGCCCGCCCCCATTACCCAAATTCAGATCTCACTCCTCTTCCGAGACCTAATTCTTGCCCGGCCACCGGACGAGCTACCAGCAAGAAGCATCGTAACTTCTGGCCCTCTCTTTGAGAGTCGGTTGGTGCCGATGCAAATACCTCTTACGCCTTATTCGTATCCCTTACCCCTTGCTGTTGTTGTCATGTCCGTAGTTTGCGTCGCTGCAGAAATATTTGTGGAAACGTAGCAAAGGATCCCACGTGGTCCTGAGGCTAGTGCTTTGCGAGTTCTTCATTTATCAACGTTCACTACCTTCCAATCCTCAAACCCATCCAACCCCACGCCCAAGCCCTCTCAGAGCTGACAGCTCAGCCGTCCATCGCCCACCTCAAGATACCGCAGCCCTGAGTGAGGGTTCCTCTTAGCAGTACGGATTTAGTGTGTCCCTGCGATGAAGCAGCATGTCCGCTCCTTAAATAGTCTGTTACTGTTGTGGAGAAAGTAGGTACTCAGGTATATGACTGCAGCTATTGCGCAAGATTGACGGGCTACAGTGCCGATGAAGGGAGCTTTCCGAAAGGACTACAAGCTCCGCCATACTCCACCAGCTACCGTATACCTCTCCTACTTCGTCGATGCAGTGGTGGCATGCTTTAGTAGCAATTGCAGTATGGACTCCTCGTTGGTCCGGGGTTTGTTTTTGATAACCAACTGTCCGTCATGACGGCGTACCAATGCTGAGAGCGGATTCATTCTGCCCTCACAGATCAAAAGGCGGCACATGTCTATATCGCCAAGCTGCACAGCTGCCTCCAAGGGGTCTTGCTGCCCATCCCCAATGTGGCTGTTCTCATTGGCAGCGGCATACGAAAGTAGCACCCTTGCAGACTCGTAACGTCGTTGTGATTCTGAGGGGCTCTTGATGATCCGTGTGAGGGCCGTGTCTCCCTGGTTATCGGTCTGGTGCATAGACTTCTGCAAATGGGGAACCAGAAGGCGGAACATCGCTGGATTGCAGGGTCCAGATGCCATATGTAGAACGTTTTCACCGCGGGAGTTCAGGCATTGAAGATGCGCATCAAAGCCTTCCTCCCTCAGCAAACACTCTACCACACCAATGTGGTTTCCCAAAACAGCTTCTCCAATTGATGGAAAGCCGCGCAGTAGTTCAGTCCTAAGCTCTGCCTTATGTCGCGCTGGATTCAGCAACCGTTGGATCATGGGCATACAGCCGGCGCGAGCTGCGATGCATAGAAGTTCATTGCCCCATTGCTCCTCAACGAGAGTGTCCAACACGTCATTAACAAGGTCGAAAGCCACCTCCCAGTTTTCATGGCGTGCACCAATATCGGACCATCGGTTTATAATGAGACGAAAAAAATCCAGATTTCGCAGCTCATGACTGAGTTTGCCCTCCAAGAAGAGCATCCTGAGCCTAGACAAATCACCCCACTGCATAATTTGATCAGCAGCACCTGTAGCTGGCAAAGGAAGGTATTTGTCCTTGTTGAAATTCGACTTCTTGAGCATATCCCGGAGAATGGCATCTGAGCCGTAAAGCGAAGTGATGCTGAGAGGATCATACAAATGACTAGGAAACTCAAACCTGGCCTTGATTGTGCAGTCTGGGCGGCAGTTTTGACTG
Source organism: Pleoardoris graminearum (assembly GCA_030770415.1). Taxonomy (NCBI): domain Eukaryota; kingdom Fungi; phylum Ascomycota; class Dothideomycetes; order Pleosporales; family Didymosphaeriaceae; genus Pleoardoris; species Pleoardoris graminearum. The sequence goes on along the minus strand of JASEKS010000116.1, from coordinate 245,064 downwards.
GTCCAATTGCGAAGCCGGGTCGAGCCTGCTTGGCATAGATTCTCTATCTGCGCCAGGCATGGAAGAGGCCCACTCTCGATGGCGCCGAAATGCTTGAGCCAATGGCTTGATGCGTAAACGAAGAACTCTCCGAAACCACGCTCGTTCGGATCATAGCGTACCATATCTTTTTCCCACTCTTCCCATGTACAATGTGGATCATACTCGAATGACTCTCTATCATTGAAGAGGTCGATTTCTTGGGGCAGCTCATCAATTGCAATTTGCTCTTCAGAAAATAGATAAGAGCTGCCGATCTCATCTAAGAGCAGATATTTGATGCAAATATCCAAAATGAACGCCTCTAGGCTCTCGATGTGGTGACGCGAAATCGCTTGATCAGGTGCTGATGATGTAGCGGAGCCTTGTAGACGAGGCCATTCCCGTACGATGAATTCCTTTACTGACTGGTGTACGAGCTGAACTTGACGCTTTTTGACATCCGTGAAGTCGATGCGAGTAACGAACGGGTGAATCAGACTCATCACCCTCTGGTGGTCGACCAGCTGAGCAAGAACATCCACGGTAGCAACCTCATGTTGAACTGCAGCCAACGCCACGGCCCAGGCGAGCTCTTGTATGCTGAGAGGCCTGCATGCAACAGCAAGAATTTTTAAAGCCAGAACAGCAAGCTCATGATTCTCTGAGTCATTGGAAGAGGTTCGTGAAAGCAATGTGATGTAGAGACTTGACAGCTGCCCAGGCAAAGACATTTCGTCCAGAAAAGTTCGCATCGGCCCAAGCGCTCTGATCTTACGGACTTCAATGAGTTCAACTACCGTCTTCGTCCATATTGCACTTCCCTGTGCCAAACGAGATAGTTTCTCGATGACAAGCGCTCTGACATCTTCCGACAAATAGGACAGTTGCCTATCGACCGTATGCCGAGCAATGACCGCATCTCTACGAACATCAGAGCTCATATCAATCTTGATCGTTTCGTCCAGCTGTCTCAGAATCTCTTCTTCAGGCCTGGAGGAAAGTATAATCTTGAGGCGCGGAGTCTTCTGCGATAGGTTTCTCAATAATTTAAGAAGGACCTTTCGTGATTCTGTATCGCACTCATCGAGACCATCGATAATGATGAACAGCAGGCGGTCAAGTGTTTCCAGCACTGTTTCCAGGAACTCTTCTAATTTTCTTGTGCTTGTTGCTGGTGCCACGATCCCGGAAGCTTGGTTTTCCTTGTACCATTCATAGAACGTTTTTTTAAGCCCGGAAAGCTGTTCCAGGAGCGACAGAACTAGTGCAGAGAATATGTGGACAGCTTGGCCTGTCTCGTCGTCTCGGCAGTAGTAATAGCACACCTTGGGCCTAGGTAGTTGGTGCTCATTTCTCCGACTCAGCTCGTCCACAAGGAAGGCCATTGCAACAGTTTTGCCACAGCCCATCTCACCAAGAATCACCAACGGCTCTGAACTGGAGGCGCGATACCAGTTGGTGAACTTAGGGTGCTTGACCAGGAATTCACAAGCCTCATCCGTTCGAAGATCTTGCAAGCGTGCATGATATCGACTCTGCTGATCCATCTTGCCACTACCAAGCCACCGGGCAACTGTGGTCGCATAAGTCTCCATCCACCGTATATGGGTTAGCGATAACTTACTTTCACGGTCGTAGAGCATAGTCTTTATGTCCTCAACGATTTCCCACGTCGCTTTTTCTATCAGTTTTCGAAGAGTATCAGCATGTTTCAAGAAGTCTTTGACAATGTTTGGCAGACGATCGGTCTCCAAAATCATCTTCATTACCAATTTTGCTCCTCTCCTGGTGAGAATCTCGTGTGCGGCTGCGTAAAATTCCAAAATTTTCTGATATACAGATACGAGTGCCTATTAAAAATTAGAAAGGCATTGGAAAACAAAGGTGGATTACCCTGTGGATGTCTGTCTTGTTTGTTCTTTGGCCAAGTGTATCACAATCGTCAATGTAAGAAATTTGCTCTAGCATATCCCCAATTTGCCTCGCAAACTCCAAATCTGCGGTTGCGAACGTTATCGCGATCTGTGTTCAGAGTCAATAATCTCAATCTACTAATCGTTATATGTCCAATAATTTAAACGAAATAATCTTACCGCAGTCACACTTTTGACTACACCAAAAACGGTTGTCGCTGTAGGGTCCAGACTGCTCAGGGGAGAAGCTAGGTCTAACGCCAGCTTGAACCTCTCAAGTGGTACTTGTATGGAGCGCAAATATGCCACTCCGCGTAGGAAGGCCGACTCTTGAGTCGATTCTTTTTCGATCTCCTCCAGTTCCTTCAATAGCTGTGCGGCATTGTTGCTCATAAGAATAGCTACATCTATGTCTTCACTAAGACTGGCAACTGCTTCACGATATGCTGCGCTCCAAATATCTGAGGAAGGATTCAATTCGCTGATGCCGTCACCCATGGTTGACAGATTGGCGGGGTTCTGTTTAAGATTGCTTGCGCGAAGGGCACTCCGAACCGGTAGAGCATGAGGGTCATCGTGTTTGGTTGCAGTAAACCCCATAGGCCCGTCGTCCGCTTGATCGGATGGTTGCGAGCCGGCACTACTATACTCGGTCAGCGAAATTTATTGGACAGAATATGAACTCACCCGTTTACAGCATTCGGATCCGCATCGGTTCTTCGAGGCGACTGAGTACTGGCATTATCCGCTCGACGCTGCAATTTACGGCGAAACCGGTTTAGCCGCGCAGACAGCCCGTGCCGGACGCTCCCACTCTGTGTAGACGAAGAAGATGCCATAGTAATGGAAGAAAGCCCTACGTGCTCGGGCTAACTGTGCCTCTCAGTAACCAAACAAGACAGGACGGTGGTGAAGCGGCATATTGGGGGCATCTGTATCTTATTTAGTACCCTCGTGTTGGCGGCCAAGGAGAGCATGCAGTATCCCACTAAATCTGATTGGGTAGGTCCCAGCGCTTAAGCATGTGCACAGACCATTCTTACGGCGTCCCGGAGGATATTTCACCCGGTGTAAAATTTCTACGTTGGCAGCCTTGGCTTGTCACTGCCATCACAGCTGTAGGCGATTCTTCTTTCTCAAATCAGTCACCGCTTGCAATCTCTGGTAGGAACGGAACCCCGCATTCCTAATCATTACCTGACCTACTACAGTCGAGAATCTTCTATCGCACATCGGCACGACCCTGCGTTGCCATTATCGAATCGTGATGGGCTCCGAAGAGAAGAGGACTCCGACCTGGGCAACACCTTCCGTTTCCTCAGTGTCAGCAAGCTCAACCCCGGTTAACCTCCTCGCTCTCCCAATAGGGATCCGCAATAAAATTTACAAAAGAGTGTTGTTTGTACCGCATCCACTCTATCTTTTTCAAGAGCCAGGTTCTCGAGTGGAGAGCTTCGTGCCTGAGAAACCCTCCGGGTGGCTTACAATATTATACACAAACCGACAGATATACCGTGAGGCTAGCGCAGTACTCTATGGAACAAATCATTTTAATCTCGTGGATATTACCGAACCACAAGTCCGCCTTCTGCGATCGTTTTTAGAATGCATTGGACTTGCGAATGCAGCTTCACTATCCCATCTATGCATCACCTTCCCAGTCGCAGAAAGTATACATGCGCAACCGGGAAATATCAAGCTCAGCGACGACAGCCTGCGAACATTGAAGCTCATTCAGGACACGTGTACCAACCTTTCGACGCTGGAAACATTTGTTCACCACAAAAATTCCGGTGTGTTCAGAAAGGCAGACGATTTCCTTCGAGAGGTATTGTCACTAGTTGACGCACAATTCAAAGCCATCCCCTCACTGAAACGGATCATCGTCCGATTTGTCGTCCATGATGGAATCCCATCGACTACAGCAAAAGCCATTATGCAAGGGCTTGGATGGGTAGTCATGTCCGGTGATGGAAACTAATACTAGCGATTGATGTTAGAATGGGGTATGGATTCTCATGCACTAAGTTCTTAATCGAGGTTCCGCAGCTCAAGTAGGAAAGGAAAACGGTGCCTGAAGTTTCATGGAGATCAAATGATTCGGTTTGTTGGTGTAGGGGTATCTCTGAAATGGAGGATTAGGACGGCTCTGAAGAACAGGCTGTGTGCATTGATATTTAATTCAAGTTCTATATGTGTCATAATCAAGTTCGGGTTCAAGAGGAAAGGCCTATAAGGAGAGGTAAGACTTATAAGCTTTAGACTGCTACTTGCCATTAGTGAAGTTTTATCAAGAAATAATAAGTACGCCTAGACCTCGATCTAGGAGTATAAATGCTGTAAGGGAACTCTATTAGGTGCTAAATTATATACGCAATGCAGATAATTTTTGTATGACTAGTAAGCGAGTATTTGCATAGAACAGAAAAGGCTAGTATCAACACACGATTTCCACCGGATTAGGAGAACTTGACCTTCACAGTCACCTGGAACTCAATGCCCTAGCGAATAAGGCACGTGATACGGTGCAACGATGTGCACCGTGCTCGTTCCACTACATCTATAAAAGCCCCGCATCGCCCTCTACTTTACGCACTGTTCATCCACCATCACCGAGTCTGGCATCTCATTATGCCGCGATTGAGCGCATTCGAGCTTCTCCCTCGCGAGATCCGTCAAGAGATCTATTCACATCTGGGCTATCCTGTTGGAGGCTATCTCTGGGTAGATCTCCGGAAGATCTATTCATTCTGTACCAATCACAAAGGTTCCGTATGCAATACTCAGATCAAGCTCAGAGTGTGGCAGTTGAGACTCCGCCACAGCATCTATCCGTTTGATCTCGAGGTTGTTTATTCGGTCCCAGATCCCAGACACAACCATGAGGTCCAAGGATACCAATCGATTCACGAGATCAGTCTTCGTGGTGTCAATAAGACTGTGCGAAGCGAGCTGTTTTCATTGCTGTTCAATGGAAGCTTTGATGTCGCTGTCTACTGGTCTCACGGGTATGGTCCATATCGGGACTGTAAGCGCGCCTTCAATTCTATCACACGCAGTTGGTACGTGAGAGTGTCCCGATTCGTGCATCTGAGGCCGCGGATGCTAATTGTACCATGTAGTGCCTCGCCGGCAACGATGACCTACTTGACGTCTGCCCTTGTGGAAATAGTCACTATGCGCCAGTACACCCAGCACCCCAGCGCATGCAATACGTTGGAGTTCATTACAGACAATGCACCCAATCTACGCCAACTGGCTTGTCGTCTGTATACCGGCTACTGGACGACTAAATGGACAGAACAGAACATCACTGGCCTGAGCAAGCTGTTACGACTCCTACATCAGTTTACCGCCATAAGCGCTAGTAGGGATGTCCAACTGGTCGCACTATCTTTGCAGGTCAGGGATCCACATACTTGTGTGAACCTTGGTCGCCACGACTATGTCCTACGCAAAGGGAACTTCCACAAGACATGCACATGGGCTGCCGCAATCTTCCATGCAACTTTCCAACAGATGGTGGCTCTAGATGCAAATGACCAAACGATCGATATTCAAGCACTGAAAGGCCACGACTACCAGAACGGTTGCTGCGAGGATTTGAGCCCTGCATGGGACTTCGTGGGCTTAGAGAACACTGTATTCCCCTAAGCAAAGACCAGGATTAGCTGAGAATCTTGCGTAAGGAGCAAGGAGTTTATCGCCATCACTGTATTTAGCTGGATTATCCCAAACTATGGGGCTGACATTGTTGGCGTCTTGAACATCTCTTTTATTATCTGCGCCCTCATCGCAGTGATCACCAGCTTCTGCCTTCGCGCTGTCCAAATCAAGGAATTAAGCTGCGGCTCACTTAGCTGCAACTCCTCTGTCTGAGTTGCTCACTTCGCATCCGTAAGATAGCCATTCTTCTTCCCTTCCAGCTATTCTTCTCCCAGTGCCTTCAATGTAGCCTTCTGCCTTTCAGCGGCTATCTCCATCCCCGCTCCCGCCGCAGCCTTCAAGCCCTCCGCCATCGCAATCGCAACCTGCTTCATCGCCACCATCGTATCCCCACCAGCAAAGACCCCCCTCACGCTCGTCGTGTTGAACATCGGATTCACAACCTTAATATGCCCGCCCATCGCCGGATCCACGCACTCCACACCCAACTGATCAATCAGGTCCTGCGCCCTATTCACCGTCGTAGGCCTATGCGTAACAAACCCCAACTTCAGCGGATCTCCCTCCTCAAACTCAACCGTCACACCCTCCTCATGCGTAGGCCCATTATTAACAAGCCTCTTAATCTTCCTCGTCTCGATCTTCGCGCCCCACACTTCGCAAATGCGCATCTGCTGCTTTATCGTCGTATTTTCCGGCACATCCCCATTTGCCAGAACGGTAACACGCGCATCGAAATTCAGCGCCATGCTCACAAAGTGTGCACTATGCGGACTGCAGTCCAGCACCCCGATGGGCGTGCCCCGCTGCTCGAACCCGTCGCACGCAAGACACTGGTATATGTGCTGCGGCCAGTTGTCCGCGTACCCCTCGATCGCCGGGAACACATCTCTGGAGCCCGTCGCCAGGATCACTTTCTTTCCTGCGTACGCGCTACCCTCGCTGTCGGTTACCTCGAATCCGTCGTAGTCGTTGTTTTCTCCGAGAAGCTTCTTCGTGGCGCGCACGATGGTGGCATTTTCGAACCAGACGCTGGGGTATCGCGATTCGATCTGCTCGCGGGCGATACCGCGGAACTCGGCAGGGTTCACGTGGTCCCGCGAGGGCACCGTGTGCATGTGGGTGATGCCTTCGTTGCGGTAGGACGACGAGTCGAAGACGATGGCTGTGGTGCGTGTGCGGGCGAAGAGGAGGGCGGCGGCGAGGCCGGCGGGGCCGCCGCCGATGATGAGGGCGTCGACGAATTTGGGGCGGGGCGGCATGGTGGTGAGGTTGGTTAACATGGACATGCAATTCTCGTTTGCACAGTTCCCTCGTGGTGGGCCGAGGGGATTTTATATGATGGTTGGCGCACGGGGGACTGGCGATTTATATACACCGCTCCTGGATGGAGGGAGTGTGCTGGGGATATTACAGTAAAGGGTCCGAGATGTGAGTACCCGGGCGTACAGCAGTTACCAGAGTTTGGAAGATTTTACTCGTATAAGCTAGTTAATTTACTATGAATACGTATGGAAGACGTGGGAGATGATTGAGGCCAGCGTGGTGAATGTGAGGTGGTTGTATGCGGCGCAGCACCTGTAGGAGACATTTCGGAGACATGCGTTTTTGATACAGGGGAATTCACCAGGTAGCGCCGAGTACACTCGTGCGATTCCGAGTGCTGTCTTTTTCATGCATTTATTAATAGTAATATTACATGTTTTGAGGACGAGTTGACATAGCGATATCCTGTTGATCCTCAGCAACGCACAAGCAGGTGCCGCCCGCCGCCGGAGTCCCACAACGTCCTGTTTTCAGCCCTGTACACTTACTCCTAAAACTTCCTTATACTATACTTTTCCCCACTATAGAACTAGTTCTTAAAATATATAACTACTATATTTTAGTTTTATTTATAATATAAAATCTATTATAAAAACTACTAGTTTAAATATATATATATATTATATTTATATAGTATAATCTAAAGTAGTAATAAGAAAGAAGTAGGTTACGTATACGCCTACTCCTTTTAGTTAAAACTATATATTATTTTATCTACGCGTAGTAAAAACTATTATTAATAATATTAATAATTTTAAATATATTCCTATATAACCCCTTTAAATTATTATTACTATAATTCTTATTTACCGACTGCTATAAAACAGAGAATATTAAAGTTATTAAAAAATTTTTAATATTATTTATAAGTACTATTTCTCTTTTTACTTATAGTTCTAGTATAAACGTTTAAGTATATATTTATTTTAATAAAATATTTTATTAGTTTTAGTATTAGTAGTATTATTTATTTTTTAAATTATATTTATATACTTTATAACTATTAGTACTATACCACTTATATATTTAATATTATCTTTATTAACTATTTAATTAGGATAAAGCTGGATAATTATAATAATAATAAAAATATATTATTTAATTATATAAATTATATTACTAAGTTAGTAGTTTACTATATTTTACTCTTCTACTTAGACTATTATTATTTAATAAAAAGTAATTTCTATAAAATATATTATATAATAATAAAAAACCTTTAGGTACTAATAAAGAAGTAATTAATTAATATTAGGTATAAGTATAAGTAATAAAGTAGTATAAATATATAGTATTAATAAAAGTAATAGTTTTACTACTAACTAAATAAACTATACTAAGACCTAAATAGGCGTAAATAAAAAAAAGAGTTAAGAGGAGGTTTAAAAGCGTAAAAATATTTATAGTATAAAAATTAATATAAAACATAGTATTTATAATAAAAATAATATATTTATAACTATTATTTTTTATAGCTTTTTCTCTAAGTATTAACGTAGTTATTTTTTTAATATACGCCTTACTTAAGTAGTATAAAATTAGTTTATAATTAAAAATAGGCTCTATAGCTATTATACTAAGTTTACTTAAATAAAAAATCTAGTTTTAGTAGTCGTTTTACGGTTGTATAAAAATAACTACTATAGAGGCTAATTATTAATAGTTCCTAATCCCCTAAACTTAGATTATAAATAGATTAAAAACTTTACTATAGTAACTATATATTTAGAAACTTTTAATTTTATTTTTAGAAGTCTTCTATTACCGCTTTTAAAGTTACTTATACTTAAAATACTAAGTTTAACTCCTATAATATTATTAGCTTTTATTAGCTAAGCTTTTATACCGCCCTATACTGTCTTGTTTTATCTTTCTTAAATTTTAATAACTAAATAAGCCCTAAAATAGACCTATATCTATTTTATTAATATATTATTAATACTTTCTTTACTATACCTACCTTACTAGAATATTACCTTATTTATACCTAAAAAAATTTAACACGCCTATTTACTTGCCTTTTATATACTTATTATCTTTACTCGTATCTTATTAAATTATATAACTCTCTTTTTCTACTCTTATTTAATATAAACTTTTATTATATTTAGTAGTTTATTTTATATAGTCTACTATTAGTCTATTTTATTAATTTATAATTAATATTATTTTAGTAATTATTAAGCGTCTCTTTATTTTTTTTTTAACCTACTAGTATACGTATAACTATTTATAATTAAGAAAGTATATAAATATATACTTACTTAATAGTATAGACTAACTAAATTAAAATACTAAACTATTTAGTAATAGAAATTATAATTTAAACTTAAATTTTTAGTTAAGTATTATTAAAAACTTCGCGAAGATCTTAAAAGGATAAAAATAATAAAAAATAACTATTTACTATTAATAATAAATAACGTAAATAAGATCTTAGATAAATAAATAAAGTAAAAAATTTTATATTTTAGGTTATAGCTTATAATATTAAGTCTTTCTAAATACTGCTAAAATATTAAAGTAGACCTAATTTCGCTAATTAAAAGAGTTTTAAAATATAATATTATATTTTTTTTTAGTAGAATTTAGATAACTTCTATTTTTAAAAAAGAATAAATATTTATTAAAAATTTAAATATTAGCGGCAGCTTTATCGGAAATATATTAATTAAAATTAGTTAAATATATAGAAAAAAGAGATTAATAATATATAACTAATTATTTTAAATATTTAAGGACTTACTAACTATTATAGTATATTAATAAGCCTTTAATAAAAGAGTATAATCTTAATATATCTATAAATAAAAAGCTAGTTAAAAATATAGATAATATTTTTTTTATTTTTTATTATTACTAAATTTAAAATATCTTAATATTTCCGGACGCGTAATAAATACTCTAATTTATATTTTTAATACTTATTTATATATATATAGTATCTTAACTAGAGACGCTAGTTTATAAAAAAAGAAATATAAAAGTAGTAAATAAATACGCCTTTAAAAATTATAAAAATAGTAATATACGTAAAAATAATAGTAATAATAATAGTAATAGTACTGCCCCTAATACTAATAAAAAACTTTTAAATCTAAATAAAATTATTAAGGCTTTATACTATAAGTATATTATACTTATTCTTCTCCTAAATCTAAAGAGTAAAAAAAATTTACTTACTATAGAGATAGATCTGTAATTTATAAAAAAATATAAGTAGAATTCTAAATAGTAACTACTATATAGGTAAATCTTTTCTATAGCTACTAATAAGAATATAGGAAAATCTATTATCTTTATAAAATTAATTATTTTATTTTTAATCTAGTAATATATATAATTATTTTTAAAATTTTTAGTAACGCCTTTTAGCTAAAATTTATATTTATAGAATAAATATTCTAATTTTAAGTTAATTTAGTATAAGAACGTATATACCTAAAATAAAAAAAATTATAAAAAAAAAAAGCTAATATTTTAGTAAGTAGTCTCTACTTTAGATAGAATTTAAATTTTAGATAAAAAACCTTTACGCTATTATATTTTCTTTTACTATATTTAGTAACTAGATTTTATAGCTAATATAATAAAAATTTTTAATTTTTATAATATTTAGCGTAAATCTAGTAAAGTAGTTAATATTATTATAATTTAAGCCCGTTTATAATAAGTAATAAATTATTAAAATACTAAAATCTTCTAAGTTTATATTAATAAGTATATTTAATATAATATATAGGCTATTTTTCTTAGGCGCCCTTCTATAAACGCCTTTTTTAAATCTATAATTTATATAAGTTATAATATTAATCTGCGGGCTCCTATCTAGTTTACTAATTTAAAAATTAATTTACTTAAAATATACCTACTAATTATAGAGTTTTAAAAATAGTATAATAATCTTTCTAAAAAGGTATAATAAATATATAAGACTTTTAAAAAAGTAAAAGTAGTTAAAAGTAAAATCTATAACTTATATAAGTAGGCTAACTTAGACTTAGAATATACTAAAAAGATAATAAAAAAAGAGAAGCTACTCTAATTATAAACTAAGTTTTTTTAATATAATTAAAACTAAAAATATAAAAAGATAGCTTAGTCTATCTACTTTTAATCTAAATAAGGTAAAGTAAAAACTAGAACTAGTTAAGTATAGCTTAAAATAAAAATACGCTATCTAACTACTATATAAATATTTTTTAGATCTTATAGTATAAGAAAAGCTTAAATACTAAATTAATATAATTAAAATTTTAATTAATCTTTATCGCGTTTCGGGTACTCTAGTAAAATATAAGCTAGTATAAAATTATAATTAGGGTATACTATTAATACTAGAACCTACGCTAAAATCTATACTATAGCCTACTATTAAACTAAAACTAGCCCCTATTATAATTATAAATAAATAATATATCTTTTATATTTATAAAATAAAATAATTTTAAGACTTCTACTAATTTTAAAAAGTAAAAAAATACGTTAAAAAGTAGTATTTTACGTAGTTTAAACTAAATAACTTAATTTTTTACCTAAATAAGTATTATAGGCGATTAGAAATAGTACTTTTTAGTTATTTATATTTTAAAAACTATATAGCTATAGTATATAGGGCTTTACTTTTACTATATTTTTTATTATAATTATATTATATCTTTAATATTAAATTTTAGAGTATAAGTTTACTATTTATTATTTTATAAAAAATAGAGTTACTATAGGCAGTATAATATAATTTACTATTAGTAATAATATATTAAGTAGGTAAATATTAAAATAAATCGCTAATCTTACTAGAGCGATTTATAAGGTTATAATATATATTTTAGGCTATATAACTTTTAAATTAAGTAACCTATATTAAAGTTTTTAATTTAATAATTTTAAAACTTATTATCTATATATTAAAGCTACTATAGTAAATTATTTAGTAATATAGTATAATCTTTCGCGTTTTTATAAAAACTAAAAGCGTTATAGCAATACTTAAGAATTTAAAAGTCTTTTTTATTACCTAATATAATATATATAATTTTTTTATCCCTATATTTAGTATTCTTTATACGTTAAAAAAGATAAATAATATATTTTTTAATAATAGAATAAGCGTTCTGTAAACCTCGCCTACTAAATATAAAATATTAAATAATAGTATTATTATCTATTTAGATAGGTAGAGGGTATCCCTTTTTAAATATTTTTTATAAAATTAAAAAAATACCGCTTAATTATCGCTTCCGTTATATTTATATAATAATTTTAGTAAAAAGCTATAGTTAAATTAATTATAGTAAAATAATAGTAATAAAAGTAATTTAACTAATTAAAAATATATTATATAAGAAATTATTAAAATATAGGTACTAGTAAAACCGGCTTTACTTTAAATATAGCCGTAATATAATTTTATTTTATTTATAAGTAAAAGTCTTATTACCCTACTTTACGTAATTAGTTAGGCCTAATTAACCTAAGTACGTAATTTATTATAGTATAAAAAAGTATTTTATAATAAATATTATAACTATATAGTTAGGATCTATAAATCTATACTAAAGATATATATATATATCCCTATATCTATTTATATTCTATCCGGAAAAATATTATCTAAAATATTTATATATACTTTCTAAATATACTAAGACATTTATAATATTATAAAGGTAAAGTATACTTAAAAATACTTTATAAAAGGGCTAAATATTAGTAAATACGTTATATAAGATTATCCTAATAAATTAAAAAGAAATAGTTAATAAAGATAGAACTAATTATAGTTTTAAAAATAATTTTATATTATAATCTATAAAGAATTAGGAAAATAATAAATTAGTAAATATAGTATTATATCTTAATTTAATTATATTACTAATACCTAAATATAGTAATAGGGTCTTAAATATATCTAAAAGTTATAATAGGATTATAGATACTATCTTTTTATATAGTTACCTAAAGCGGCCTTCCGCTAGCCCTTTAAAAAAAATTATATCTTCTCTTTAAACTAAAAGAGGCTAAAAGTATAATTTAAAGTAAAAATTTTTAGTATAAAAATAGTCTCTTTTATCTTTATAATTTATAGTAACTAAAAACCTTTAACCCCTCTACTTTAAAAAAATAAATATTATAATTATAATTACCTTTTATAAAATAAAAAAACTTATTTTAGACTTCTCTTATTTAGTTAATAAAACTTACTAGACGTATATAAAAATTTAAAAATATTTAATATAATTTCTTATAAAAATTTAATCTTCCTCTTTTTTTTATTATATTTATACTCTTCCTATAGGCTTTAGAAAAAAAGTTCTTTATAGTATTTAACCTTTTTACTTATATTACCTAAGTAAAGTACTATATAATAGCTTTTAGATTCCTTTAGCTTATCTAAAAAATAAAAATTTTTAATATTAGTACTAATAAAAACTAAATTAGTACTTAGTTTTTTTATTATTTTAATAAGCTACTAATCTATTTTAAAAATTATATAATATAAAGCTCTAAATAGTTTATTATTTTTCTATAGTTTAAAACTAAAATCTAAAGTTATATTAGCGGCTAAAACTAGTAAAGTATATTAGAATACCTAATTAATAAGTTTTTATAGTAGTTTAAATAGTTTAAATATATTATATATTATTTTTTATATTTCTAAGCTACTATTTATTTTAAAAGTACTTTAAGGGGCCCTAAATTAAGAAACCTATACTATAAATATCTAGTGCCTAAAAATAGTCTATTAGAAAGTAGATAATTAAGTTCCTAAATAGGCCCCTAGTTTATTTAATTTAGTAATTATACTAGACTATTTTAGGTATCTTTATATTAGTTTACTTAAGTAAAAAGATTACTTATTAGTTACTATTATAGTAGTATATAGATTTAGTTTTTAAATTTTATATACTATTAAGTTTCTCCCGCTAATACTTTAATATATATTATATTTACTTTAAACTAGCTCTAATAAACGTCTTATATATTTTATAAATATTTCTCTTTAAGTACTAAGACACTGTTAATATATAAACTATTATATAATATAACTTAGTATAGATTTATATTTTTAGTCTAATAGTTAATTTTTAATAGATACCCTCTATACTAAAATAAATAAGGGGATTTTTAACTTTTTGCAGCTTAATTTTTATATATATATTAATATTAGTTACAGTTTTTATATAAGTTATATACTATAACTATTTATAAATAGCTAAGATTTTTTTTTATCTAAAAACTACGTTTATATTACTACCTTTATACTTATATTACTAAAATAGTTTCTAGTAGGTACTAAAATAGGCTTTATAGTAGTATAGAGATCTATTATATACTTTTAATAATAAATTTTTTTAGTCCCTACTATACAGCTATATTTAAAGAGGGTTAGTAAGTTTAAGTATAAAAATATTTTAATACTTTATTCTAAACTTTTCTAGAGCTATATTATACTAATTAAAAATACGCTCTTTTACTATTTTTACTTTTTTAATAACTATTATTTTTACTTTTATAATACCTATCGTGTTTATAAATCTAGGCCTAATTCTAGCCTTTAGCTTAACAGCTAGTTAAAACCTTAATAGCAGTAATAACTATACTAGTATTAATAATATTTTAATTCTATACTTTTATTTACCTGATCGCAAAAAATTTATTAAAAAAATAAACTTAACTATTATTATAGAAAATTTCTTAAGGACTCTAATTATATTTAATATTAATTCTTTTACTTAATTAAATAAAAATAAATTTAACTATACTATAACTAGTTTAATTATTTTATAAAGCTTTAACAGTACGTATAGCGTAAACTACTTTATAGCCTTTACTCTAACTATTTTTAATTAATAAAAGTAATTTACTAATTTACTAGAGTAAAATTTATTTTATAGTAGTTAGCTTACTATATATACTTATTATATAGGGAGGTTATTTATTTAATTAGAGTATATAGACAAGCTATAGTAAATTTAAAAAAATTTTTTATTTTAGTTTTTAGTATAAATAGTTGCTTTTTCTAAATAGATAGTTATTAAATAAGTTTAATAGTACTTCCGCTATATTAGTATATCTTAATTTATAATAATACTAAATATTAAGCTTACGAATATAGCATTATTAATAAAAAAAATAAATTATAATAAAATATACTAGTACCCTTTAAACTTAGTAACTAAACGTAATAAAATATACTACTTAACTTCTTTATAAAACCTATTCCTTACTAATATTAAATATTATATAGGTCAGCTTTTGATCATTGCGTACACGGTTTAGCACCCAACAGAGTTCCCTCACTGCGTTCGTACCCCTGGATCGAGGTCTAGGCGTACTTTTACTTTTCGATTAAATATTATATTTTAGGTAAAACTCTAAGTACTAGAACTAGTTTTAAGTATTAGTATTAATACTAATAGCCTAAAATAGGCCTTAATAAGGCTAGCGCTTTTATTTTACTATAAGTATTAAAGGGCTAACGTTAAATTATTTTAGTATTAAAATACCTATTAGGTATTAAAAATTATTTATACTAAAATATATATTTCTAAAATAATTCTAAAATACTTTATATTAAAACTTACTTATCCGTTCGTTACTATTTTCTTTATATAATTATCTTATATAGGCTTTATTATTTTAATTTTTAGTTTATAGCTTTTAGTTTACTATTTTTTTTTTATATTTTTTTATATTTCTATATAATTTTATATACTAAGTAGCTACTCTATTCTACTTTCTAATCTTACCTGCCCCTTATATATATCTTATTTTTATAGTAATAGTTAGAATTAAATTATTATATACTAGGAAGTTATAAGAGTTTATATCTAACTAGCTACTTTTTACTACTTAAATAAAATCTACTAGTATCTTTATAATTAAAAGTAAATAAATTTTAGCCTTAGTAGTATTAGCGCTTTTTATAATTAAAAGTAAAAAATACCTATTATACTCTTTAAAATTAGTGGCTAAAAAGGGTATATAGTAAATATATAGCTATAATATTTTTTATTATAATATAATAAAATATAAATATTAGCACCGTAGTTACTATATAGCTTATTATTTTTATTTAAAAAGCTCTTTTTTTATTTTTAGAACTTTTTATTAGTTACCCGTTTTAAGCTTTTTTATACTTAGTATAATATAGTAGTAGTACTAATAATTTAATATTATTATTAGTATGCTAGTATATATTTATATATAATAGAAATAATAATTAGTTAAAATAGGCTTTAGTTTACTTTTAGATTATAAAATAAAAAATTTAATATTTTATATATAGTTTTTTACTTTAGTAAAATTCTTAATTCTAGTCCCTTTTAAAAATAGAATTATAATTATAGTTTTAAAATCTCATTATACTTATATATAATTTTACTTTTAGTATAGTAGCTAATATTATTTATTTTATATTTATTAGTTAAAACGCGTAGCCTTTATAGTTAATAATAAATTTTTATTAAAAAAATAAAACTATAGCTAAACTTAATTAATTCAGATCTTTTAATATTTAAGTTAAAATAATTAGTAAAAGAGCGTTCCTGTAAAGGTTTATTTTAACTTAATATTATTATATTTTAATTATACTAACCCCGTTTAAATTATTACTAAAAATATTTAAAATTAGATAGTAAAATAAAAAATAAATTTTTATTTTTTATTATTTAGCTTAAAGTATACTAACTAAATTTTTACGTAATCTTTTTTACGCTTAGGCTTACTCTTTTATTTAGCTTTTTAATTATATACTAAATAAGTAGAATTAGTTACTAATTTAGTCTATAACTTAGAACTTGTTTTAGAAATACTAAAAAATTTAATACTTTTTTTTTTAATTTTAAAATTAGAAGTATAGTATTTATTTTATCTATTATAATATTTTTAAAATATATTTAAGAGTTTAGTTTATAAAAGTTTATATTAAATATTTATATACCTCTGTTATACTTTTTTATATATTTTATTACTTATCGCTTTACCTCCTCTACTATTAATAGCTTAAAGGGATTAATTAAAAAACTATATTTAGTTTTTTAAGCCCCTCTCTTATAAATCTTAAAATTTATATAGACTTTTTAGACGTCTACCTATTAGTTAGAATAAAAAGTAGTAAAATTAGTAATATTTATTACTAAAAAATTAGTATTATTTAGTAAAATCTAAATTTACTTACTTAACTCTATTTAATTCTTTTTTACTTATTTTTAAGTTATATATTTTATAACTTCCTCTAAATTAATCTAAATAATATATTTATAATTATTTTCTCTTTATATAGTATCTATACCTTTTAAAAACTTAACTTTTTTTTTATATTACTTTTTTTTATTAGGTTTTAATAAACTAGCAAGTATCTCTTTATTATATTATATTCTTATAGGGGATTCTAGCCCTTTACTTACTTATATCTCTTAGGTATTATTTATATTAAATAGCTTTTACTTAGTTTATTTATATATTTTTTTTTTAGCTTACTACCGGCTTTTTTATTTTATTAGCTAAAGTCTTTTCTCTTTAGCTTACCTATTTTATTTAGTTTTTTTTTATCTTTTTTTTTTATTTTACTATTTAAACTAGCTATTACTACTTAAAAATTTTCTCTTTTAGCTTTTTTTTTTACTCTACTAGTTAAAAAAACTATTATAGCTTAGCCTACCTCTATTTAAATAGCTAAATTAGCTATTTTTTCTTAGTCTACCTCTATTTAGCTAGCTAAACTAAATATTCTTTTTTAGCCTACCTTTATTTAAATAATTAAGTTAGCTATTCTTTTTTAGTCTACCTCTATTTAGTTCGCTAAACTAAATATCCTTTTTTAGCCTATTTTTATTTAGATAACTAAGCTAGCTATTTTTCTTTAATCTACCTCTATTTAGCTAGTTAAGCTAAATATATTTTTTTAGTCTACCTCTATTTAGATAATTAAGCTAGCTATTATTTTTTAGTCTACCTCTATTAAGTTAGCTAAGCCTACCTTTATTTAAATAACTAAACTAGTTATTCTTCTTTAGTCTACTTTTATTTAGCTAGCTAAACTAGCTATTCCTTCTTAATTTACCTTTATTTAGTTAATTAAGCTAAATATTCTTCTTTAGTCTACTTCTATTTAAATAACTAAGCTTAGTATTCTTTTTTAGTTTACCTTTATTTAGCTAGCTAAATTAATTATTTTTTTTTAGTCTGTCTCTATTTAGATAGCTAAACTAAATATTCTTTTTTAGCTTACTTTTACTTCTCCCTCTTCTACGTAGCTTATTTTTACCTTTTTCTTTTTTATTTTACTAGCTAAGTAAACTACTATTACTTAGTAAATTTTTATATTTTTTCTTTAATTTCTATATTAACTATTTTCTTTTTAAAAGTTTATATTTATTTATAAGTTATATCGTAATTAATAATATAGTTTAGTTTACCTAAAAAAGTAAAATATATAAATTTATAAATAAAAAAAATATTATTTTAAAATATTATTACTTATTAATACCGTGTAACTTATTTAAAAATAGTAATAACTTATTCTCTTTATAGTTTTTTAGTTTTAGAATCCTATATCTTTTAAATAGCTTTTTATTATTATTAATCTTATATATATTTCTCGTCTTCTCTTTTATTAGTACCTTAGCTAAAAAAAAAATTTAACTATTTACTCTATATAGTCCTTAAAGGCGGTAAAATTATATTTAAAATAGTTTAGTCTTTAAGTCTTTAGTAGAGTTTTATAAGTAATTTACCTATTAGTAGATTTTTAAATTAAATTAAAAATTAGCGTAAACTTAAATTTTAATTAATATATATAAGCAGTAATTTTATATAAAATTACTTTACTAGACTTTTACTCTAGTTTTACTTTAGAGTAGTATATAGTAATAATCTATATTTATTAAAATATAAAATTTTCTTCGTCTAATAAATTTTTTAGCCTAAATATAAATTTAGACTTAGATTTTTAAACTATATATTAGTTAATTCTCTAATTTCTATCCCTAAATACTTTTAAAAGGGTAAAAAATATAGAATCTTTTAGTAATAACTCTATAAGTAATTTTACGTATTTAACTAGGCCTTAAAAGTAGTTTATATTCTTAAAATAATTATAAAAAAAATTAAGCAGTTTAAAAAAATAAATAGTACTTTTACTAATATATTTTTATATTTTTACTTATTAAAAGTACTAAAAATCTTACTACTGCGTAATTAGTAGTATAATTATTTTTTATTAGCCTTATATACGCTTAAAGTAGTAAGCTTTAAGACTTTTATATTAGCTCTATTTAACTTCTATCTTGCTTATACGTTAGGGAAAATTTTATTTTAAACTTTTTTAATATATCTAAGATAGTATAGATTTTTCTAGTAAGTATAATTAGTAATTAAAAATGTCTAGTAAGAATTCTTACCTTATAGTATTTTATAGTAAAAATTTTATATAATATACTTAATTATATACCCTATTTTAATACTAGAATATCTAACTAAAAATTTAATATATATATAAACTCTCTATAATAGAGAATTTATTTTAAGTTTTTTACTTTATATTTAAATATTATATATAAATAAGCCTACTACCGGTTCTTAAAGTATAGATTTCTAAATATTTAGTATTTCTAAATTTTATAGTATATTTTACTATTACCTAACTATTTTTTAAAGAAATGCTCTTTAATAAGTATAGTTTTTAAATTATTATTAAAATCTAGCTAAAAGTATAGGAATCTATTTTTATATAAAGAAGAGTCTTTACCTATAAAATATAGATCTATAACCCAGTAGCTGCCTAAATAGATATTTATAATTATTTTAATTTAGTATTATCTATAAAAATATTCTAATTAGAAACTAGCTAAAAAATTTAGTTTTAGGCAGTTATATAAATCTAGTAATTACTTAGTAGAAATTTCTAAAACTATAATAGTATTTTTAAGTTAACGCTAATTAATAATAGTAGAAACACGATTTTAAAATTATAAAATATTTTATTTATTTTCTATTTTTAATAGCTCTATAAGTTTTTTAGTATATTTATTATCTATATTTCTTAAATTTTTAAGATTATACGGGAAATATAATAATTTAATCTTTACTTAAGTAGTATTTTTAAATTTTAAGATTCTCTTTACCGCGATTCTCTATTCTTATTTAATAAATTATACCTAGGGTATACTAAGATAATAGTTAGAGATATATAATAGTAGTATAAAAGTAAATAGTATTTTTTTTTTATAGTTTATAGTACTAAATCTATTACTATAATTATATACTTAAATGTTATAAAAACTAATTATAAATCCGGCTATATATATCGCTTTTCTCTTAGAAAATTATACAAGGAGGTATTTATTTATATATATTTTTTTTCTAACTAAAAATAATTATAAATCTATTCTTCTATTATATGTTGTATAAAATAGGTTCCCTATAAAATAAACGTTATACCTAAATTAATTTTAATATACTAAATAGACTTAAGTAATAAATTATAAATATAAATAGTATTAATAGTAAAAATATAACCCTAAATTATAATAAAATAAAAGCTTTAAGAAAAAAAAAACTTAATACTCTAGATAAAAAAACTACAGATTCTAAAATAGGCTTAAAAGGCCTTATACTTATTAAAGCCGCTAAATTTAGCGTTAGAGTATATAAATATATAAAAATAAAATCTAAATCTCTTTAAGAAGACTATAAGAAATATTAGAATTTCTAGCTTAATATTAAAGACTAGATTACTATAACTAAATATAGAGGGGCCTAATCTAATACTATTATAATAAAAAGTTAGCTAAATAACTTACTATTAAAGCTTATTTTAGTAAAAGGGTTTAAAGGACTAAGTTTAGAAAAAAATATTTATATATTATAATAAATATAGTATATTAATATTATATCTACTTTAAAAGTATTTAGATTTAAGTAAACTTTTTATATTATCTTTAAATATATAGCCTATTCTATTTCTTATATTACTAGTAACTTACGCCTTAATAAAATTTAACTAGTTATAATACTTAGACAGGTATTACTTAAGAGTAATTTTTTAAACTAAATTACTAACTAACTACGGTAGATACTCGCTAGACTTACTTACCTTATAAAAAAAGAGTTTAAATATAGTTTACTTACTTATTTAAATATCCTTATTTATCTATATAGAGATATAAAAATTAGTTAGTAAATATTTAGTATTTTAGATTTCTATACTAATATAGTATATAGCGGGTCTAAAAAATTATTATATCTCTATATTTAATAGCGCTTTTTAGTATATAAAAGCGCTAAGCTCTATTATTATAAAACTAATAAATAGATATATTAAAGAGAATAGAGCTATTAGTATTAATAATTTATATTATTAGCCTCTTAGCTTTAATATCGTAAATTTTTTTTTTAAGACTACTTTTACTACTTTAATATTTAAATTAATTAAGGTATATTAAAAATTAACTTTCTATACTATAGTCTAATATTTTTTAGTATTTATTATTACAGCTTCCTTAATAAAAAAATATACTTATAAAGATTATATTTTTTACTACTATTAGAATGCGTATAGGTTATAAGTATTTATTAAGCTAGATTAATCTTTCTAAATATTTACTATTTTATAAATATATTTTAAAACTAAATTAGCTATTTTAGTAGTTACTATAGTTATAATATACTATACTATTATAAAATTACGTAATAAGTATATATTTAAATTAAATCTACTTACCGTATTTCTAAATTAAGAAAATTATAAATATAAAACTATCTCTTACTTATTTTACTATATTTAGCCTTAACCTAATAAACTAATACTATTATTATAGTAACTTTTATTAAGTATTACTAATTACTATACTAAATTAATTTTATACGTAAACCTTAATATATATATAACTAATTTTAGTAATATTATCTAAGTTTTATTCTAAAACGTTTTATAGACTAGTTTTAAAATTTTTATTATATTTTTAATTTTAGCCCCCTACTTTATCTAATTCTAACTCCTTTCTATAATAATATTTATTTATTTTTTATATATAAATTAGATCTATACTACGCTCTTTTATAGCCTTACCTATATATTTTTTTATATTCTTTCTAATAGTTATTTATACTACTATAAAAATTATATAGCTATATACTATTACCGTAGGTAGTATATTACTTATTTTAATACTTATTAACCTCTATTTTTATATAGAAGTACTTTTAAGGGCTGTTTTTCTTCTAGTATTTAAATATCTTATCTATTTATAAATAATCTACTACTATTAATACTTTAGTTCCTAAAGTTAACCTAATATTATTTTTTAGTTATTTTATATTATAGTAAATACGTTCTGTATAGGCTTTAGAGTTTTAAATATTTTAATAGCTAAGTTATAAGCTATAAATCTTATATTAATTAATATAGTTCTAAATTTTACTAAATCTTACTTAAGCTTTCTTATAAATATTTTTAGAGTTTCTTTAAATATTTATTAATAAATTTATTACTTTAGTAGAATTATATTAATTTTACTTCTACTTTTTTATATTCTTATTATAATAAAAAGCCGAAATCCTTTTCTATTATAAGTAGTAGAGAATCTATAGAGTTTTATTATAAGCTACTTTTTTATTTTAAATTTTATTACTAGGTTACTAACCGTGTCTAATATTATATAAAGAGGATATTTACTACTACTTTTTCTTTTACTTTCTACCCCTTTTCTTTATAGCTTTTTATATAAATTATTAATCTATATTTACTAAACGTTAGTAATTATTTCTATATATTCTATTTAGTAATACTTAGAATTAAAACTACTTATTTTATAAATTTATACTTATATTTTTATAGTAGTAATTCTTTTAATATTCCTTCGTTAAAAATTTTTTATATATTAATTTTAAGCTTATATTGTTTATTTTAAAAATACTATTAAAATTAAATTAGCCCTATCTTAACTACTTAAAGTTAAAGCAGAGTAGTATATTAATTTTTAAATTTTATTATTAAGCTTCTAGTTTATTTTTTAAAGTTACCCCTTTACTATAGCGTTTTAGTTAGATAGAAAATAGGTTTTTTTAGACCTATTTATTAAGTCTTAGAAAGGTATAACCTAAAAATTATTATATTACCTTATATCTAATAGTAATAGTTTATAATTTTACCTTAATAGTTTACTTCTCTATTTAGCTTTATTTAGTAAACTATATAAGATTAGCGCACCTATAGGCGATTATAAAACTATTTTTATAGTAATAAGTAATTCTAATATAGTTATACAGCTACTATACCTAAAATAACTAATATATAGATATAATACTTATAAGTCCTATACTTATTAAGTGTATCTAGTATAGTAATTAGAGACTAAAGGTAAAATCCTAATTATAAGTTACTAAGTAGAAACTAATAAAACTTAAAAACTAGTATCGTAGTATAATCTATAATTAATAAAGTTTTATTAAATAATACTTTTTACGTAACTATTCTAATTCTAATACTATTATTATAATATTAGAACGCTAACATAGAGTAAATTCTTAGTATTTTAATATATATAAAATTAAAAGGGGCGTATTTAGTAAAAATAAAAAAAAAAATATAATAAATTAAAATATTAATTTAGACCGTAGCTCCGCAGACTTTAAAAAAAAATATAAAAGGAATAGATATAGTATAATTCTCTTAACTTATTAATATATATAATAGGTTTACAGATCTTAAAATAATATTTTAAAAAAAATAAATATAAAATTATAAGGAGTAAAAGGGTAAAAGAAAATTTTAGTAATAAGTAAAATTTTATATATTATATTATTTTATACTACTAATTATTTATAATATTAGAAACTAATAAATTATAAAACTAACTACGGAATTTTATATACACCTATTTAAATAACTAAATAAAACTTTTTAAATTAAAATATTAACCGGCGTAACTATAATCCTTATTAAAAAAAAAAGGTATCTAGCGTAAGTATAAAGTAATTTTAAAAATATATTACTTTAGTATATATACCGTATTTTGTCTATATTAATAAAAATTTTTCTTTTAATAAAATTAAAAGGCTACTAAGTATATAAAGCTAAGGTAAAGAAGATAAAAAGAAGATATATATACTAGAAATAGTACTATTAGCGTAATAACATAGAATTTTAGTAAGAGTAACTACTCTAATAGCTAACCTATAAGTTAGTTATAATTAGTAAGTTAGCTAGTATTTAAGAGAGTTTATAGTAAATAGTTAGTATATATTATAAATAATATTTTAAAATATAGTAATATAATTTATTTTTACTAATTAAAAATAATCTCTATAGTCCTAGCTCTACTTTAGTAAAGTTATAACTCTATTATAAGTATTTAAGGTCTTAAATTTACTAGACTAACTAATTATACGCTTAAAAGTACTAAAATACCTAATTTAACTTTTATATTTAGAATAATATTAGCTTAGGATAGAAACTACTTAAGTTATATTAAAAAATTAAGGAGTATATATTAACTCTATAAAAAATATATAGACATAGTTATAGTTTTCTATATCTATTTTAACCGTATAAAGTTATAGACCTTTTTAATACTAAATATTTTTTTATAACTTTATAGTTAGGCGCGGACTAATTTAAATATATAGTAAAAACTATTTTTAACTCTTTTAAGTTTTTATAGGCGTATACTATAGTAGTAATAACTTTAATATATATTTTAAGTTTAATTTTAATATAGAATAATTTAATACTTTAAAAATTATAATTTAAAATTATTTTTAATATATACGACTTTTCTAGTAAATATAAATATTTAATAACTAAGCTAACTATTTTTAGAGAGTCTATTTTAAGAACCCTTAATATTATTAAGCGATTAAAAATAATATTCTTACTTAATTTAGGCCCCTAAGGTCTAATAGCTTTTAAAATATTCTTTTAGAAATTTACTAAAAGTATATTATACTAGTTTAGCATATATTTTACTATATAAAGGAAGACAATACTTATATAAAAGCTTACTAACCTATATAAGTATATAGGTAACTTAATAAAGGAGTTAGATAAGCTTAATAAATATATAAAAATTAGAATAAGTCTATACGTCCCCTAAGGTAATAGTATAAATATAAGTTTAATATTTAGGATTATTTAAGAAATATACGTAATAATAATTATACAGAATATATAGACCGGCTTTAGTTAAAAATACTAACTAAAGTAGTAAATTATTATATATTTTTACTAGGTTTTAAAAGTAACCCCTTTAATAAAACTAAAGCTTAGTAGTCTTAGTATTTAAATATTTTAAAACTAAAACTATAGATATTAGACTTCGCCTAAAGTCTATAATATAGTATAAATATCTTTATTAAAAATTACTTTTATAATTTAACTACAATATACTTTTTATAATATATATTAATTTTAATATTATAACTAAGAACTAGAAGTCCTATAGACCTAAAATACTATTATAATAAATAGAGTAGGCCCTCCTCTAAATAAATTCTAAACTAATAAAAACTATAGCCTAAATAGAACTACTACGCGGCGTTAAATTATACTTAAATTATAATTAAATTAATTTATTTTTACTCTAGAATTATAAAACTACTTTAGCGTATAATTACAGGTAAGTAAAAAATAGTATACTAGCTTATCTAGACTATAAGAGAGGAAAAAGACTATTTACTAAATATATAATTCTAAAAGAATATCTAAAAGAATTCTACTCTAATTATTATTATATTACTAAAAGAGCGCACTATAGCCTTTAAACTAGTAAATAAAAGTAAATAGCTAAAAGTAATATAGGTACTAAGAATCTAAGTAGTAGCCTAAATAGTTTTAAATAATTTAATACTCTAAAAAAATACTCTAAATAAACTAAATATTTTATATTATTTAAACTATCGGACGAATTAGTAAGTAAATTTAATATAAATAAGTAAATATATTTCTAGTTATACCTAATAGTCTTAGAGCTTAAATAAAAGATTTAGAAAAGGTAGAGAAAAGTAATATATATATAAAAGCTTACTAGCCTATATAGGCGTATAGATAACTTATTTAAAAAAAAGGTAAATAAGCTAAATAAATATATAGAGATAGGAATAAAACTATATAACTTTTAAAATAATAGTAAATTATTTTTAAATTATAGTATAGCTCTTATTAAGTAGATTTATATAACTTAATACGTATATATAAAAGATCCTAAAATATCTTTCTAAGATAATAAATTTAACTAAGATAATTCTTTAGGGTAATAAATCTAACTGGAATACCTCTCTAAAAAGAGAAATTTAATTAAAATAATTCTCCTTAAATACTTCTTTAGGGATATCTCTTTAGGGTAATAAATCTAACTAAAATAATTTTTTTAAAATACTTCTTTAGGAATATCTCTCTAAAGCGATAAATTTAATTAAAATATCTTTTTAGAGTAATAAATGTAACTAAAACGCCTTTTTAGGGTAATAAATCTAACTAAAATAATTTTTTTAGAACGCTTCTTTAGAGATATTTTTTTAAAGTAATAAATTTAACTAAAACGCCTCTCTAAAAAAAAATCTAACTAAAATATTTTTATAGGTAGAAATATTCTAGCGCGGGTTTAAATATAATTTTAAATAAAAAAAGTTATAGTTATTAGAGCGATAATAAATAAAACTATTTTATAATATTTTTTATATTTTAATTAAAATAATATATATATATAAAACTAGCCTCTAGTACTTACTATTAATTAATATAGTTTTTTAATTTTATAATTCCGAAGATTGATTTATAGCTATATATAACTAAGCTTTCTATTATTAAAAAGGTCTTATTTAGTAACTTTTAAAATAGCCTTAAAATAAACTATTATAAAAGTAGTTATTTAAGCGCCAGAACTATTTATAATATAATTTTAATTATAAAACTATTAGAGAGATATATATTTATAAAAAATAATCTTATTTAATTTTATTATTATATTAACTATCGCTAACTCTATTACTCTAAATAATAGTTTACTATTAATTACTATACTTACGCGCTAAACCTTAGGTAAAGAAGTAAATACTTAAGCCTCTTTAAACGCCTATAGTACTATTATATACCTATAAGAATATTCTAAAACTGTTACCTTTAACACCTAAAATAGTATATAAAGCTTATATTCTCTTAGCGCCTAGGTCTTATCTAACTTTAATTATAATATCTTTTTTATTTATATTATTATTAATATTTAAACTAATATTAGTATAGCTTATAGCTAAAAATAGTCTAATACTTTCTATTTTTAATAAGTAGCTATTATAGATTACCTAGAGTAGTAGTATTATATAACTATTATTTTTTTACTTAGACTAATTTTCTGCGATTACCTAGCTTCTTTAAATAAAAATCTAATTATATAATATTATACAGGAAATACTTTATATAACTAAAAATTACTATTTTAAAGTAGTTTAGAACTATAATTGCCTATTAGCTAATATATATAGCTAAACTATAGTATATAATAATTTAGTCTCTACATTTTAAAAATACTTAAAAGAGTACTCTTAACTATTAGCTAAGAACGCCTTATTAAAAATACAGTTATAATATATCTATATTTAAATTAGTTATTAAATTAATAAAAGTATTTATTAATAATTTATTATAAAAGTTAAATTTTCCGCTTAATAAGTTCGCGCTAAAAAATAAATAAATTAAATTTTTTTAAAAAAAAACTTTTACGGTAATTTAGTAGAGAAAACAAAATTAAGTATATAAGTATAGACTCTAACCCTAACACCTCTATAATAAATATAATAGTAGTATAACGTAAACTAAAAAACTTATTATTACCTTATTCTTTTAAGGGTTAAATATAATTTAAATATAAAATAAAATTTTACTATATCTATAATAGATATTAAGCTTATAAAATTACTAAAAAGACTTTTTTATTAAAACCTATATTTTTATTTTTATAATAATAAGAGACCTTAATACTACTTCTAAAATTACTTAAATTTACGTTTTTATTTTAGTAATAGGCTATTTTTTATTATATATATTTTTTAAAAAAGCTAATGTTTATTTTTCTCTTTAAGCTAATACAGATTCTTAAATTTAAAATATATATTTTTAAACTCTAAAACCTCCCTAAACGCTTAAAAAAAGTTAAAAAACTTAATTTTTTTATTTATTTATTAATATCGCTACCGTAAATTTTATTATAAAATACCTTAGCTATATTTTTTATTTAGTATAAAGTATATAGATAAAGTTTAGTAAAATTAAGTGTTTAGCGTAATTTAAGTATAGAAGAAACTAAGAAGTAAAAAATATATAGATATAGCTAAAAAGTAAAATAGATACTAAATAGTTATTAGTAAAAGTAGTTATTTAAGTATTATTCTGCCTCTATAATATCTCTACCTAAAAATATCTATATTAGATAAAAGTACTAGTTTATATAGTAGATAAGAAAGTAAATATTAAAAATAAATAAATATATATAGTTTTATATATATATTTTTACTATTTTAGGGGTAGAACTAGAATTTTTTATATAAGCTAAACTAAAGGCTACTTAAGGTATAAGCAGAAGACTAGTAGTATTTAAAAATAAAAATAATTTAGTAAGTACTTTAGCTCTTCTACCTATAGTACTCTTATATTATTTTTTTTTAAAATTATTATTACTATCTATATTTATAAGCGGAGCCTAAGCAGTATTTATAAATTTTTAGTATAAAACCTTATTAATATACTAAATTTTTATATTATTTTACTATAAACTAATATCTCTATAATATTTTTTAATTTTATTTAAATAACTTTTCTCCTCTTTAGTATTAAACTTTATCTATAATATCTTATTTTTATATAAAAACTTCTAGGCGAATTAATAGAATTATTTTAATTATTTTAATTATTTTAGTTATTTTTATAGCGTCGCCCTATACTCTTTATAAGTCTTTTAAAATTTAAATATAATAAGCCCTTTTTTGCAGTAAACTTCCTACTCCTTAATATTAAAATACTTATTAAATATTTTAAATACTTTTATAAAGTAGATACGGATAGGCCGTTTTAGTATACTTAATAATATTATTTTTTAATTAGTATTCTTATTAGTATAAAATTATTTAATAGTATTCTTTTCTTTAGTTATTATATAATAGGGTACTAACTTAATTAGATAAGACCTAAAAACCTAAATAAAATATTTAAATGTAAATATTTTTCTTTATATAGGGAGATTATAAAATATATAATTTAAAAAGGGATTTATCCTTTATATACTATTTAGATTTATTAAAATAGGATAGAGATATAGTATAGTCTAGATCTCAGAGCTTTTAAATAAAATAAACTAAAAGAATTTATAAACCCTTAGGTAGCGTAAAAGTACTTAAAATAAAAAATAAAAAAAAATAAACTTAATAAGTTTATTAGGCAGAGGGATCCTATATACTAGTTATTTATTTTTTACTTATTTAACTTAAGGTTTAATTAATTAAGAATCTGTCTTAAGGGGTCTCTTTAGTTAGCCTATATAAAATAATAATATAAAAGAAGGTATTATAAATAATAGTAATTAAGAATAAGGGAAAATAGATTATAATAAATAAAGAAAAGCTTCTTAAACTTATATTTATAATTCTTAGCTAAGGGATAAAAGTTATAAATAAATTTTTTTAAGCCCCCCGTATTATAGCGTAAAGGTTAATAGTATTATTAAATTAAAATAGAGTAGTACTCCTCTATTAGTAATTTTAATTTTAAAGTTAATAAAATCTATTTACGCCTTTAGACTAAATTTATAAGCTTTACTATATACTTCTAAGTAATACTAATACTATAATTTAATTAGCTTATAGTAGTATATATTACGGCCTAATAGTATATAATACTATTTACTAATACTAATAACTTATTTATACTCTAAAGCTAGAGTCTAATTAATTTTTTTTTTAAAGATAACAGCGCGTATTTTATAATAAAATGAACTATATAAAATTAGATATTAATTTTTATAGTATTATTATTATTAAAAAATAAAATATAGCTATAAAACTTACTATTTAAACTAAGGGTTTATATCTATTTTATATAGTAGAGAAAAAGAGAGAAACGTAAAATAAGTAAATATATATCTAAAAATTTAGAATTAATACTTTTTAGTAGAAATTCTATCTATAGTAAAGGCGTAGATAAAATAAACTATTATATATTATAAACTTTATACTAGAAATAGCTTTTATCTAAACTAAGCTAAATAGTAAAATATAACTATTAAGTCTAAAAGTTATAATAAAAATATAACTATAGTTTATAGATATACTTTAGTAAAAAGCGTAAGCCCTAGTAGCTTTTACCCTAAAAGATAAAAAAGTTTAAGTCTATTTTATATAGTAATAGCGTAGATAAATAATTTATATAAAAAAGTAAATAGGTAGCGTAGGTCTATATAATTTTTCTTTTTTAAAAATAAGTTTCTACCTACTACAGAAACGTAAATAAGAGAGTAATTATAAGTTTTATATTATACCTCCCTAACTAGTAAAAGATATAAAAAAAGTATATATTAAAAACTAACCTACTATAATACTAAGGGTATTAAAATCTACCTTATCTCTTATTAGCTAAGCTAAAAGAAAAAATATAAAAAAATTTTATATTTTAAGTAAACTCTAGACTATTTAATTCCTCTATAAAACTCTTTTATACTTTTTTTACTAAAATATAACTACTTATTATACTCTTCTACTAATATATTTAGTAATACTTTTACTTACTTTATTTTATTTTATATCGTTTATAATATTATAATTATAGCTCTTTTAGCTATTTATTTTACTTTCTTATCTACTTCCTTATTTAAATTCTAGTTTACTTTTTTAGTTACTTTCTTATCTTTTTTAACTTTATTATTATTCTAAAAAACCTACTTACACGACTATAAAGCGGGTAAGTTTTTTATTATTATTATTATATCTAGTATACTTACTATTTTAGATAGAGCTAAATACTAATATACTAATATTACTTCTGCCGCTTAAATTACTAATAAATTTTATACTTTCTAATAAAACTAAGTTTATAATACTTTTTAAACTATTTATTAAGTAGAATTCTATAAAAAAGGTAAGTAATATATTTTATAGTATAAATAATAGCTAATATTTTATTTAAACTAAAATTATATTACTAGAGTAATTAATTCTAAAGTATTTAAAACTCTTAAAAAGTAGTACATAAGTAGGTAAATAGTAATAAAAGGTTTTATAGTAAATAAAAGTAAGTTAAACTATTTATTAATTACTTAAGTAATTAGTAACTAATAAATTTATTTTAATAAGTTCTATTTTAAAAAATTTATTGCCTAAAATCTAGCTTATATAGTAATTATATCCCTACTAAATTAAATTAATAGACTAATTTTTCCTACTACTAGTTTAACTACCCCCCTCTTTTTCTTTTTTTTTTCTTAGTCTTGCGATAGATAGATTTTAAGTTTATATTAAAAATAGTTAAGTATAAATTTCCTTTATTAGTAATATAATTTATTTTTACTTTAAGTATTTTTAAAATAATTAAAATATCGTATCTATATTTTATTATATAACTTATCCTATCTTTATAAGAGTAAGTAGACTTAAAACTAAAATAAGCGCTATTACTACTCTATATAGTATATAGAAAAGTAGATTCTAAATTTACTTTTTAATTTTAGTAAAATTTACTAGAATTTAAAATATTTCTATTTATAATATACCTACTAGCTATAGCTACTAAAACCTTACTTAAGCGCTAATTATTAAGAATTTAAAAGGTATTTAGTATACAGGCTATCCTAATAAGATTTAGCTAGAAATTTATTACTATTTTAGCTTTAAGAGATATATAGCTAGCATTCTTTATTAATATTATATCTAATAGCTAGCTATTTTAAAAATTTACTACTTAAGTACGGCTTATAGGCTGTACTTTAAAAAAAACTAAGCTAAACTTAATATTTAATACTATAGCTATTAAAGAACTAAATTTATTATAAAAGCTTTTTTACCTTTAAGACTTATTTTTATCAGTTTAGCTTATTACCCTGTAGGCACTAACTTAAATAAATCTATTTAAACGCTACAGCCTTAAGCTATTTAGTTAAAATCTAATCTTATATATAGCCTATATAGAAATAGTAAGTTATATATAAATTAGCTTATAACTATACTTAAATTACTACCCTAGTCTGTTATATATATTTAGGGTATAAATTAGGGCTTCTTTTATTTTAAACTATATATTCTTTTTTATTTTTACAGCTTTTTTTTGCTCTTATTTAGTATTTTATATAATATTACCTCTAATATTAAAATAGTAAAGTAATTATATTTAAAATACTACTAATAGAAAGGTTTATAGGTTTAGAAAGTTAAAAAAAATAAACTTAGCTATATTTTAAATATATTAATTAAAAGCTTATTATAAATAGAGCGACAAAAAAAAATTTTAGTATAAAAAAAAATATTATAATTATTAATAGAGTAAAAATTTCTACTAATATAGGCGGTAAGTTTTAAAGCTATTTATTTTCTTTAAAAGGAAATTCTAATTTAGCTATAGTAAATAACTTCTATAGTTTTTTAAAAACTAAAATATTAAGCTAAAACCTATTCTACTTATCTGCGTACTATATCCCTAAATAGGCTACTTAGTTATATAACTGGCTATTAATTATATTTAAATCTATTTTAGCTTTTAGCTTTATATTACTTAACCTCCTTATAAAAGTATAGGCTTAGTATAGTTACGTATAATAATACTATATTTAAAATATTAATTACTATAGCAATAGACTTCTTTTACTATTTTAAAAAATAGTAATACTTTACGGTCGGGTTAATATACTTAAATATAGTATTTATCCCTAGTATACTTTTTATATTATAGTAAAATTATTTTCTTAACTAGTAAATAAGCGCTGCCTAATTTATAAAAAAGAATAGAAGTAGTAAAAACTAAAGAGTATATAATAATACTCTATTAGTATTCTTTAATTAAATATATTATTTTATAGAAAATATAATCCTAAAAAGTTAAAAATATTAGTAGCGTTTAATAATAATTTATATTAGCCTATTAACGCAGTTATTATTATAGAAATAAAATTAAAAATTAGTAATTTAAAGGACTTTATAGAGAGGCTCTATAAAAAAGTAAAATTAAATAATAAAAAATATTTAATAGTATAAGTTAACCGGGAGCCTCTAAAACTTAAAAATTTTTTTAAAATAGACTATTAATTTTTTAATAATTATAATAAATTTACGTCGGCCGTCTTAGCGTAAAAATAAAATATTATTAATTTTTAACCGTAGTATATTTATTTATTTTATCTATTAATATTATAATAAAATACTTTTTATAGTATTAGCTAATTATCAATTAAGTAATATAGTTCCTAATAATAAATACTATAATAGTAGGGTAAATAATACTATTATTACTAATTAAGCTAAAAGGTAACTAACTTTTATATAGAAACCCTGCTATTTATTAAAAAAAAAAGATGGTATAACTCCTAAAGATTAGCTAAAAGGGTGTAATAAAATACTATTATTACAGTCTAGCTAGTCTAAAAATATAATTTTATCCGGCCTAATCTATAAATATTTTATTATATAGCTAGAGTTTTATAAAACTTATATATTATAATTATTTACTACTATTTTAACTAACTTAAGTATAAAATTAATAAATTAGAATAAGGTATTTAGACTTAAGAATAAAAGTTCTAAAACTACCCTTTATTTAGTTAATAAAATTAAGAAACTTAAATAAATAGTTTTTTATAGTATAGTTTATTCCTAAAAGAGAATTACTAGTATTAAAATAGTAGTTTAAAAACTCTAAGTAGACTTACTTAAAAAATAAGAAATTAATTTAGACGCTATAATAAGACTACTTAATAATTTTAATAATTTAGTTAAAATAACTACTATAAAACTTAAAAAACTACAAAAAAAAATAGTATAGATAAATAATAATTTTAAATTATTTTTTACTAATTATTTTATAATTATGTCCTAGTTATATTAAGTAATTTCTTAATATAACTAATAGCCTATAAAAAGATCTACCTATTTATAGTACGGATATTTACTTATATTAGTCTATAGGTTAATTTTTTACTGCTCTAAGTTTCCTACTTATATAAGCGATAATTTAATAGTATTCGGTCTAATTTTAATAGACTCTATTTACTATAAATAGTAGAGGTTTAAAATAGTACCTTTAGGGGTAATAATAGGCCTATTATTTTATTATTAAATTTTTTAGCTTACCTATAATATTTCTAGTATATCTTATAAGTATTTTAAGTTTAGACTATACTTTTAAAAATATAAATACTAAAAAATTTCTTTAACTATTTTTACTATTTAGTATTATTATTCTTCTCTTTCTCTATTAATCTAATATAAAGTCTATTTTTATACTAATAGTATTTTTTAGTATAAGCCTATCTACGTTTTTAATTAAATTTACGCCTTCTAGTTTTACTATTTTAATAATTAATAATATTATAGGCTATAGTATCTAAATTACTATTTTTATAAACAGTACTATATTTACTATTCTTAACCTATTTTAAAACTCTAATATTAATAAGCGTAGGCAAATTCTAGCGACTAGTATATAACTTATTTAATTTATTAAAGGCATCTTTTACTCCTTTAATAAAAATACTATTATAATTTCTCTTAACCCTACTATAACTTTTACTATTTTAAATATAGAAAATATAACTTTTCCGGCGCTTTTAAATTATATTACTTTTTAATATTAGGTTTAATTTATAGATAGTATATTAAATAGGCATTATATTATAGACTATTTCTAATTTACTTCTAATTACTACTATAATATATTTAAAGCCTAAGTTCTATAATATAATTACTATAGCTATATAGTTTATTAAGAATATTATAGTTTATTTTATGAAAAAATATAACTTTTTACGTTTTAGTAAAGATAGCGATAATATATAATATAATTTTTAAATAAAAAGAGGCTATAAATATTTATAACTAATTATATTATATTATTTATATAAACTTTTAGTAAAGTCTAACGTACACGCTAAGTTATAGTTATTTAAAACTAAAGTATCTATAAATTTTTTTAGTATAACTAGTTTTTTATAATAAGTAAATTAAGGTTATTATTTATAACCTCCCCTATTTAATTTTTTATAAAAGCAGATAGGCTCTAGTAAATAAAGAAAACTATAGTAAATTTAATTAAGCTATCTTATATTAGTTACTGTATTAACTATTAAAAGAAAACTAATTATATATATAGCTCTAGACCTACTAAAATACTAACTCTAAATAGTCTAGCCGTAATATTTTTAATACTTTTTTAAATAATAATTAGTATAATAGTAGTTAAAATTATTATAATAATAGTATAGTAGAGAGTTTTAATATATAATTCTCTAATTTCTCCTTTTTCTACCTTAATCTAAAATAGTAATACCTTAGTCTTCGCCTAAAATAGCCCTAAAATAATAGTAAATATAAAAAGAATAGTATAATATATTAAACCTAAGACTATTACTACTTTTAATCTAATAGTAAGCCCTATAAAAATACTTATAATACTAAAAAACGTATTAAAAACCGTATAAGTAAAAAGAATAGTAATAATTACTAGAAAAACTAATATAGTAATAAAATAATATTTAATATATAAAATAGTAAGTTTTACTAGGGTACGCTTTAGAGACTAAAACTATTTTTAAAATTTTTTTTATACCTTTTTTAGTTAATTTTAAAGAGTTTTTTTTAAGAGTATTAGACAGAATTAGAATAATGTCTAATAACTTTTAAGTAATATCTAGTACTAGATCTAAGAGACTTAGTAGTAAATTTTTATAAATTATATTTTATCTAATACTAATATAGAACTCTTTTATACCTAGTAAGTAATTTTAAAAAATAAATTTTTTAATCTTTTAAATAGGAGTTGAGATAGTATCTAAAAGGCTAATTATAATTACGTCTTTAGTACTATTAATCTTATTTTAGATATCTTAAATAGGAGTTATAATAGTATCTAAAAGGCTAATTATAATTATATTTTTAATACTATTTACCTTACTCTAAATATTTTAAAAAATATTATAATTTTAAATAGTACGCGACTTTAGAAATAAACTATTTAAGAATATATTAGTAAAATTAAACTATAGTTTTAATTTTATTAGCTAATCTCTTTAAATAAGAGTAGAAGATATAGCCTTATATTTAAAATTAGAATACTAATTTTAGTATTACTCTTACTTAAAATTTACCCTATTAGGCTAATAGAGGCTATAGTAATAATAAAAGTTACTAGTAATATTTTTATTTATAGTATTATTATAGTAGAAAGAAAAATATATCTAGTTACGTAATTTATATTAAATAGTTTCTAAAAGTAGTCTTTTTAGATTAAAAATAGACTCTTTATTTATTAATTTTAATTAAATAAAATACGCCGTTCTATTTTCGATTTTATAATTATATTTAAAATTACTTTTTAATTATATTTTAGCTACTAGCTTTATATAATAGTATAATAGCTTAATAAAAGTCTCTAAAAAGTGTATATAGACTATATAAAACTACTATAAGTATTTTTAGATATAATATATAGCGTGTTAAAATAAAATAAAATAATATAGTAAAATTACTAAAAAGGAGTATTAGATTACGTAAAAGAGTAATATAATCTTAAAAATTATAACGTAAAAGGGTAATATTTTAGGCACTAGTAATAAGCCTAAAACTAGCCCTAAGATCTCTAATTAGAGGAATACTAATTTAGAATACTACTTATTTAAAATTAAATATTTAAATAAATATATAAACTTAAAATCGCTCTAAACTTTATATTACTATTTATTACTAATAAATAAATTAAAGGAGTAAAAGGTATAGTAATAATATTTATTTAAGAGTATATCTATAAGTTAGTATACTATTTTAGCCTATACTAACTAGAAAATAAATAAGAAACTTTCCTAAAAGGATATAAAGTACAGAATTAAAAATATTTTAAGCCCCTTAATTAAAGTAAAATTATAGGTATTATTATTACTATTATTATAGTAATTATAATACTTATAATTCTATACTTTTATCTTTATAAAAAAAAGTGCCTAGCGTAGGTTAAAGGTCTTAAAATTTAGTATACTACGGCTAATACCTATTCTTAAATTATAAAACGCACTATATAGTAAAATAGTTTTATAATTTAAACCTTCTAAGTCTTTTATTTATTAATATATAGAGCTATAATACTGTAGTATAAATCTATATTTATTATCCCTTAGCTTAAGGCGCTAGTCTCTAATAAGATTATTTATAGTATTACTATTACTATTAATTATTTCTTTAACGCTATTTAATTATTACTAACTTACGTCTATCTCTACGTAGCAAGATACCCTATATAACAAAATTAACCAAACCAAAATATTTTTTGCAGTCCTTTACACGCTCATTTTTATGACTGTATCCGGGGGAATAACTTTTTTTAGCCTATACCTTTTTTGGACTAGTGTCTCGACGCTACACTTTACCTCTCTTTATAAGATATAACAAAATAAATAAGAGGTACTTTAACTTTTAGTAACTAAAAAGTTTATATATATAATAAATATTACTATAATTTTATAAAAATAGTCTACTATAGCTAATTCTAAATATCTATAATCTAATTTTCTTTAAAATTATATTTATATCGTCGCCTCTGTACCTAATTTATATTTAGTAGTAAATTAAAGATTAAAATAAAATTTAATAAATAAATTACTAAAACACTATATAGATTTAATAATACAAAATGGAGAACTATATATAAAAAATATTTTTATATCCCTAAAAAGTAAATTTAGTATAGTCTTCCTATAATAATTAATTTTAATAATAAATAAGACAGTGTTATAAGACTACGTAATATAAAATATATAATCTAGATTTAAATTAAATTTATCTAGTCTACAACTCTAAAATAAAAAAATTATAAATATAAAACTTTTTCTTATTTCTTATACTACGTCTTTATATCTAGTTTTAACTTTAATAGACTAATACTACTATTACTATTTATTAAATATTATTACTAAATTAATTTTATATATAAACTCTAATAGGCAGTATTACGTAATACTATAATAAAAATAAAAAGTAATAATTTAAATACTAGTAGTAAGCTTAAAACTAGTTCTAAGGTCTCTAATTAGAAACTACTATTTTTAGATATAACTTATTTAAAGTCTAGAGATTTAATAATTATTTAACTAAAAATAGTTTAGGTAACTATAAGATTAGAATTATTATAAACTTAAACTATATAAGTTACTCTAGTATAATAAATTTTAGACTTAATATTAACCCTTTTATAAAAAATATTATATTAAATTAAAAATTAAAATAATATTACTTTAGAATTATGTGTATATAACCCTAAATAAAATTTTATAAATTTTACCTATCTAATAAAAAATAAATTAGAGTCTATAAAACTATACTATTTTTTTAAAATAGGGATATAGCTACCGGCCTAGCTAAAGTTGTAAAAGTAAAATTATTTATATTATTTAGTTACTAAATAGTTACTACTATAAAAACGACTCTATTTAGTCTTTATAGTATACTTATAGTTTTCTTTCCCTTTACTATTATATTTAAAGACGTATATACCGGCTTATTAAGCTAATTAACCTATTTAATAAATAATTACTTACTAGTTTTAGTAATAAACGGCGTTTGTATAAAATTCTATATAAACTTTTTTTAATTACTACTTTTTATACTATTCGTATACAGCGTACTAGAAAGTTAAAAAATAGTTAACTATAAGAGAATTAGTATAGGAATCTTAACTAAATATAATCTAAACTAAATAAATAATAATATAAAATTATATATCTATATATTACTAATACTAGTATTAAAAGGCCCTAAATTTAGTACTATACCCTAAATATATTAAAAAAAAATATTATACCGTAACTTAACTGTTAAAATAAATAATAATAATTTTATAAATAGAGGATCTATAATTATAAAATACTTATTAAGTCTAATAGTAGCGCTAATCCTAACTAAAGTAATAGTATAAATAAGCTTAAAGAATTTCTTAGTTTTATTTACTAAAAAGGAGTAATTATAAGAAGAAATTAATATTTTATTATAAAATTTAAGAATATTTATAATATTAAAAAAATATACCTCTTTTTACTATAAACGTATTAAGAGATAGTATAATATTTTAAAAAATAGGTATACTTATAGCTGTAATCTTACTAATAACTTTAATAGTATTATTAAAAAGTCTACTTATACTCTACTCTATAAGGTTTATTAAGTCTAGATTAAAAAAAAAGGCTTCTAAGTTTTTAAAAAAGTACGCTAGTTAAAGCTGCTTAATAGTACTAATAAATATTATAATTAGTATTTTACTAGTTAGCGGCCTACTACTAGTTATATTAATAGTTTTAGAATAAAGAGGGGCTATAATAGTAATACCTTCTATAGTAAAAGAGAATATATAAAAAAGAGTACTAATATTTATTAAAAAGTATATAGCTATAGTAAGTTAAAGTAGTATAAATTAAACTTTAAATACATCTATATTTATATATTTAATAAAATTAAAAAATACTTCTATTCCTAGTATAGCCTTTTAACCTTTTAGAGATAGTTTTAAACTTACGTTATTTATAGTAAATAAAGTTATATTTAGTCTTTATTAGCTCTAAACCCCTAACTAATTATAGTTTATATACCTATAGCGGCTACCTAGTACTTTTAAAAACTAAACTTCGCTTAAATTAATTAAATATTATTTTAGCTAAAAGCTTACCCTATTAAGTAAAAGATATTAAATATTTCTTTTTATAAGTTACCTAAATTTAGTATAAAAAGGCCTCTATATACTATAGTTATAAGTAATTATAATACGCTCGTGCGCTTTAGGGGATTCTAAAAATATACTAGTAATATTAATTTAGTAAGTTCGAAAAGTAAAAGTACGCCTAGACTTTAATCTAGAGTAATTTAGTAAGTTAGTATATATACTTAAGCTTAAATTTTAATTATATAACCTTACGCTTAATTAATATATTTATATACTTTTATCTATTACTCTAAATATACAACCGTAAGCCTAATACTAAAAAATAAATTAAAAAATATAAATTCTATCTTAAGTAATAGCTAAAACTAGGCTATTAAGTAATAAAAAGTATATAGACTAAAACCGGATAGTTAAATAATTATTAAAAGTATTTTTTTAAATAATACTAAAGTCTAGTTTTATACCTCTTTACTATATTTATATAAGAGATACTAATTATAGTTATTCCTATATTATAAAGACTTTTTAGGATTTCTATATTAAATTCTATAAAACTTTACTTAATCTTTATATTAAACAAATTTTTAAATAACGCCGAGTTAGATAAATATTAGAACTAGTATTTAAGTTAGTATAATAATAAAAAAATCCCTAAGCTAGATAAGTAAGACTATAAAATAATATATAATTTTATTAAATAACTCTTCTAGTATATCTATTATTAATAGAAGCTAATTAATTATTTTAAGAGTAAAATAATAGACTCTCTAGGTACTTTTAAAAAGGATATTACTAAGTTTAAGAATTATAAAAGGAAGGTAGTTAGAAATATTAAAAGTAATAATAGTAAGTTAAAAAGGGTAAAAAGAGTAAAAGACTATAGTTCTTATATATAAACCTTATTTAAGTTATAAAAACTAGTCTAAATAGATTTTTTTCTTTTCTATTCTTATTTAGCTACTACGTTAATACTTACTAGTAGTAAAACTATTAATAATTAAAAAAATTAAAAAAAACTAGTAACTATAATAGGTAATATATTAGACTATTTTTTAGTTATTTTTTATAAGTTACTTAAAAGATATAGTAAATTTATAAAATAAATTTATTAAGTTATATTTCTAAGAGTAGACCTTCTTAGTTAGTAATAATTACTAATAAAAATTTTTTAGGGGCTGTTTTACTCCGTTAAATTTAATAGAAGAGTAAATAATTTTATAGTTTTAAATTTAGT
Source organism: Pleoardoris graminearum (assembly GCA_030770415.1). NCBI lineage: Eukaryota > Fungi > Ascomycota > Dothideomycetes > Pleosporales > Didymosphaeriaceae > Pleoardoris > Pleoardoris graminearum. The sequence continues at coordinate 204,017 of JASEKS010000116.1, read as the reverse complement.
TATAAACTAATTACTAAATCTCTTAGTTACAGAATTTAACTTATTTTATAGTTTAGTAAATATACTTTTTTAAAGTTTTTAAACTACTATTTAAGTGTTTAGGAGCCTTCCTAAAATACTAACTATATAACTAAAAACTATTTATTAGAAATTTTTAATTTAGTTAAGAAAATAAAGAATAGTTTTAGTACTTTAAGTATAAAGTTATTACTTTTTTAAAATAAATATATTAAATAAAGTATATCTTTATTAAATAATAGCTTCTCTATATTTATAGGTACTATTTTAAAAAAGAATAAATTATTAGTAATATTTAAAATAATTCCGGTATTAAACGTAATCTCTGTACTATCCTTAATATATATATATATATAGTCTTAGAGAGTTAATAAAAAAATCTCTTAAATATACTACGTCTCTAAAATTATTATCTAATAAAAAAACTATATATGTAGGTTTTATACTAAGTCTAGCCCTAATAAAAATAAAATTTATTTTAAACTCGCTTTAATCTACGTTAAGCTATTTATAAATTATAAAAACAGTATTCTAAAGTATTTTATAATACTGCTATTTAGATAAAGTAAATATGTTAAAAGTATTTTTATTATTAAATACTATTAATAAGTAATATTTAGCGTATATAAAATATTTATAAGACTTTTTAGTAATTACTACTAAAACTAAGTATTTAGTAAAAAAAATATACATTCCTCTAAAAGTCTAATAATAAAAACTATATTATATATAATACTAGCGCTAAAATAACTCTATAATAATTTCTTTAAAAAGGATCTTTTAAAAAATCTTTAAATAGGACCCTTTTAATAATAAATAGTTTAGTTATACCTCTAGTAACTCTAACCTTTTTTACCTAAATTTATATCCCCTAGATTAGTAAAAGGAAAGGAATTTTTAATATTTATTATTATAGTTATCTAGTAATTATATAGTTATAAGTATAAAACTTAAAGCTTATATTAAAAAAAATAAAAAACTAGTCTATAAAGAATTAATAAGGCTATAATTAATAACTATTTTTCTAATAATCCTAATATAATAAAAATACTAAAAAAAATAAGTTAAATCTATTAATAATTAAGTTAGTAAAAAAATTTAAATTAAGTAGTATACTATAATACTATTATTATTAAAAACTAATTCTACTATATATATTAGCTAAAAATAACTATATATATTCTTATACTAATAGATTCTTTTATTTTAAAATCTTTTTAAGTTTTACTATCGCTGTCTTAATAAGCTTATTAAAATTATTTAGTAGTAAAATATTATATTTTATATATATATACTAGACGTTTCAACGGTAATAATATCCTTTTAAATATTAAATAATAATCTTTTTAAATTAAGAATAGCAGCCTAGTTCTAATAATAAGATAGAGCTAGTAATATTAAAATAAAAATAGAAAATAATAAGATTACTCTTATTAAAATTCGTTATTTCCTAATCTATTTAATAAAAGAGAGCTTTATTCTTAATATTTTACTCTAAGCTATTATCTTAATAGATATAGTAATGGTTAAATATAGTAATAAAATAAGAGGCGATTTTATTTATAAAGGCGTTTTACTAGTTAAAATCTTTACTTATCTTAATACTACTTTAAAGGAAAATTTATATATATTCTCTAATATCTTTATTATTTAGGGGGCTATAGTATATAAATACTAAATTTAGTTTTAACTTTTTTACTATATATAAAGATAGAGACTCTCTTTAATAAGTTTTAAAAAACTTTATAATTAAAATAATAGTTAAATAAAGTAATAATATAATTTTTTTAAAAAAGTTAAAATAATTAATAGAAAATTATTTTAGTTTATAGGTATAAGTTAGTATAAGTATTTTATTAAGTACTACTTTTAGGCTAATTAGTATAGCGTAGTACTAATTTACGCTATTTCTATATAAGCTTATTAGAGCGTTATTAACTTTAATTAGTAATAGACTAAATTAAAACTTATTATATATTATAAGATAGAGTAATAGATTTAGTCTATATCTATTCTATTATATAAATATATCTAGGCTTAACTAACTCTAAAGCCTATTTAGAACTCTAATTAAATAAAGTCTATTTAGGCTATAAAAAGGCAGCAGAAGATAGTAAAAAAAAATAAAACTTATTAAATAATTTTATTTATACGAACGCTAGTATAGTTAGTTTTAAAATATTATTAACTAATTTATAGGTTTTCTCTTAATAACTATTCTAGAGTCTAACGAGGCTAAACTAAAATAATAACTTAAGGTTATAGCTAGTCTAGCTAGTAAAAAAGAACTAAAAAGCTAAATAAAAACTAGTTTTTTTATCTAGCTTTGTACTAAAGGAACGTATTACTATTATAGTTTATATTATAAAAATTTATATAATTTATACTACTATTTATAAATAAGTATATTTTTAGCTTTTAGGCAGAATTTCTAAATAGACTAAATAACGTATAATACTATTTCGCCTATAAGTTTAAAAAAAAATTTATGAAATTTATTATTTATTTAGCTCTATAGTCTAGTAATACTATAAGCTTATTTTATAATAGTACCTACTATTTAGGAAAACTAGTATAGTATTTAAAAATAGAACCCTTAAAGAAAATATATAAAAATATATAATTTTTTAGCACTAAATCTTAATTAGGCCTTTCTACTAGTTATTTATACTTTTACTATAGTAGCCTTATAGCGCTAGTTATCTAATTATATTTAATATAAAAGTTATACTTAAAAACTAGACAATAGATACTAAAAGATTTATTACGCCTTAACTAGATTTCTTTTTTAATATTTATAAATAAAGGCCTTAACTATCTTAAGTGCTATAGTTAAGTAGTAATATTTATATTAATACTAATATTAATAATTTTATAAACCCGCCTTATAATACGGGAAAACTATCTACTAAATATATTATTAATATATATATAAATTATAAGACACAAGCGTATATTATCTAATTTTAATTTAATAAATATACCTACTTTAGCTAGTATATTAGCTTTAAGATTACTACTTAGATTACTAATCTATAAATAAAAATCTTTAATTAGTAGCTCTGTCGGATATTTATAAAAAATTTTAAAAAATTATTTATTTATAAATAAAAATAATAATCTTTTACTATAAAAAAATTATATTTATAAGTACTCTAAAAAGTCTCTAAAGAATAGAAAAGGTAAAATAATTTATAAATATTAGAAATACGCAAATATTATATTTAAGTAAAAGTATAAATAAAAGTAAGTATTATTACCCCTTTATCCTTATATTTATTACTAAGCTAGTATATAGTAAATATATAAATAAGTATAATTATTTATATAAATATAACGTTAAGGACTATAAGAAGCTTTAAGGCTTTGCTTACTTAAGCAGTTTGTTTTAATATAAGTAGAAAGTTTATAAGATATATAGTAGTACTAAAAAGTTTTTTTTTTACTTTTTTTTAGACTATAAGTAGAGTTTAGGCTCTAGTTTTATATAAAAAAAAATTTAGCTAAATATATTTACTATATCTACTAAAGAACGTCTACTTTTATAAATTTAGAAAACCTTATTATCCCTAAACTAAATACCTATAATAAAATAATAAATATATATTTATATTTTAAGTCTTAGTATCCTAATGTTAAAATATAAAAAGAAGAGATCTAGCTTAAATTAAAATAAAAGTAGGTATTAGGCGTTAGATTCTCTAGTAATAGTAATAAAGACCTATAAGCTAAAATAAAAAAGCTAAGTAGAAAGAATAAAGAGAAGGATATAAAATTAAAATAACTAAAAACTATAGTTATAGCACTCTAGCGGGACTAATAGTAATAAATAGGGCTAAGTTATAAAATAAAAGGTTTTATAATAGTATAATTTATATACTATTCTTTATATTTAGTAATTTATTATTATTAAACCTTTAATAGTTATATATTTTTTTATATATAGTAGATGGGTATACTAAAAATTATATACTATATAGGCAGATCTATAAATTATTAACATAATTTTTTTTTTAATATTTTCTTTTTTTAAACTTTAATTCTCTAAAAGAAAAAATACTTATTATATATTTTTAAAATACCTACTGCTCTAAAGGGATATATTTTAAAAGATAACCTAAACTAACGCCGTAAGGTATAAAAAAGATATAAAAAAAATAGCTAAACTAGTTTTACTTTATATATAATAAAGAAATTATATTAGGCTAGATATACTTTATAATAGTATATAGTAATTTTTTACTCTACTATATTATATAGTTCTAGTTTACCCCTAAAAACCTTTATATATAATAGAGCTAATAGACTATAAAAAGTAATTTATTTTATTTAGAGCTTATACTAAACTGTATAATTATATTAGAAAAGTCTATCTCCTTAAAGTAAAAAAATAAAATACGTATAAACTAGACTATATTTTTAATTAAGGCGTTATTAGCTTAAAACTAATAGTTTTAATAAGCCCTAATAGGTATAGTATAGATAAAATAATTTTCTCTTTACTAAGAGTAGCTATTTAGCAATATTAGCTAGTATAAGAAAATAATTTTTTAGTATTACTATAGATATTTAGTAATTATATAGTTTTTAGTATAAAAATTAAGCTTAAGGCTTAAAATTAAAAAAAAATAAAGAACCAGTTTATAAAAATTAATAAAATTATAATAATAACTATAGAGGAATAGAAAAATTAAAATTATAACTAGTATAACTAGTCTTACTATTATTTATACTCTTTTTTACTATTTTAATTTACTATTTTTATCTTTAGCCTTTTCTTTATACGACTTCTTCGGTCTGTTAATATTATTTTTAAACTTATTTTTTTTTATTTTTTTTATTTATTATTTTTATTCTTAAGGTCGTTACTACGTAATCTTTTCGGCCTACTAGTATTATTCTTACACTCGCTTTTTTTTACTCTCTTTAACCTATTATTTTTATTTTTAAAATTTTTACTATATAATCTCTTCTATAAGTCTTTATTATTATTAAATCTATTTTTTACCCGTTTTAATCTACTATTTTTATTTTTAAAATTTTTACTATATAATTTCTTCTGTAGGTTTCTATTATTATTAAATCTATTTTTTATCTACTTTAATTTTTCTTTTCTGCCCTTAATTTCTCTACTAGCTTTCTTCTTCCTTATAAATATACTAACTTCTTTTTTAAAAGTATTTATAAAAACCCTAAGCTCCCTTAAACTATTTATTTATTTAAAAATAATACCCTTTTAGTATTTAATATACTTTAAAAGGGCCCTAATAAACTTAAGAAGCTATTTAAAGTTATTAGCTTTTAGATCCCTAATTTTAATCTTATATTAATAGTACTTAAGTATTTTTTTTATATTATATAGTCTTATAGGGTTAAGTAAAAAAAATATATTAATAACTCTAATTTTCTAATCTTATATATAGAGATAATAGTTATTTATTAGTAACTTTAAATAGACTAAAAGTAGAATTTAATAGTAGGACTAAAACTAAGTAGTAGTATAAAATAAAATAGTTCTCTTAAGAGAACTATATTTTAAATTTATTACTAGTTTATTTTTAGTTTTTTTATATTTAGTTTATTAGCTTTACTAATCTCTAATTAATACAGTAGTATAGCTTTTATATACTATTTAACTTTTTTCTACTAGTACTTTAATATATACTATACTTACTTTAGACTAGCTCCTATTAGAAATCTTATATACCCTAACTTAATTTTTCTAATATTACTTTTATATTTAATTCCTTAGTAGTACGCAACTATTTGTAAAAAAATAAAAAATAAAAAAAATAAAAAATAAAAAATTAATAAAAGGTTTTAAATAGGCCTAAAGATAAAGAGCAATAATAGTTTTATATAAAGCTAATAATATATCTATTAGTTTTTACTATTTATAGTAGTATAAATTCCTTAAATAGATTCTATTCTTAGAACGTTTAGCTATTTAACTTAATTATTTTTTATAAATTATTACCGTTTCTACGTATTAGACGTAGTATAATTATAATCCCCTTAATAGTCTAGCGCGTAATACTAAAAAAATAAAAGTTAAAAGTATATAGTAATTATATAAATATATAAATCTAGTTTATATAAACTTATATAATAAAAGGGGTTAAATATATACTAAAAAAACTCTATAATAGCTGTTAATTTTAGGCTTAGCTAATAAAGTAAAGTATAGAATTATAATTATTTTATATAGCTTATATAGCGCCGTAATTACGTTTATAATAATAAAAAGTATTAGTATACCCTTATACTTCTAATTATATTACTTTAAGTTTTTATATTAATAAAGCTTTTAATATAAAAGTCCTATAGAAATAAATAGTCTAATAGTAAAAAAAAGAAAGGACTACTAATTTATATATAAAAATTATCTTTATCTTTCTATTTTAGATAGAAAGGCCTAATAAATCTTATATTAAGAGGTTTTTAAAATAGAAAATAATATTGCGTATAGTTAAGAGGATAACCGCTATATATAGTAAATATATAATAAAAGGGCCTATAGATAAGGTATAAAGATAGTAGATAAACTATTTATACTATAAGTTAGTAAGTTAACGGGTTTTAATAAAAATTCTTACGTTTATATTAATAATTAACTAGAGAATACTTATAATAAATAGATTTATCTAATTAAACTAGCTAGTAGAGGTAATTATTATTATAACTACTATTATATTATTTATAAATAAGCTAGCTTAAGCGCCGTTAAATATAGCAGCTAAAACCTTCTCCTAAAATCTACTCGTTTTAGGGATTCTATTTGTCTTATTTATTTTATATAATTTAAAATACTAGTATATAAGCCTACTACTTAAAATTAGCCTAACTAAGAAGTAAATAATATAAATAATAAGAATAGCCTATACTATTTTAAAGAGAAAATAAGCTATAGAGATAAGCTAGGGGATATTTAACTAGCTATAGCTTAATTAGTATTTATATACTAAATATTTTAGTCTTTTATCTGTTTTATATACTTAACTAATCTATCTAACCTATTTTAAGGCCTAGTTATAATAGAAGCGCCGTATAAATAAGGCCTTACTAGTATTTTAGTATAGTAATTATAACTATTAATAATAGCTCTTTAGTATAGCTAAATACAATATTAGTTAATAAAAATAACTAAAAACTATTACTATATTAGGGTTATTATAATCTTATATAGAGGAAAATAAGCTAAAAATTACTAAATTCTAAGATTAAAGAGTAGGGACTACTTATATAAAAGAAAGCGCTAAAGAGTCGTATTATATACTTATAAAGAAGAAATAATTCTTTGTTCTAAAAAGCTTTATAAGCTAGTAATATAAACTCTAAAATATTTTTTCGTAATACACCCCCTAGTTAAGTTAATAGAAATAGCTTAACTATTTAAGTAAATAAAAAATTAATTTTTTTAAGCTCGTAGTAGCTGTAAAATTAATTTTAAAAAAAGCTTTTTTAAGTAGATATTCGGCGGGTAGTATTACTAGATAATAAAGTTTTAAAATAAAAGACCGATTATAACAGGCGCGCTAGTATTAGTAATATAAAAAGTATTTATATAACCTCTCTACTAACTTTTTTAAAATAATTCTTATTTTCTTTATACTTTTAATTATTATTTTTATACTTTTTTATACTATCTGTACTATTTTTATATTCTTTTATTTAACTTTTTTTCTTTAAATAGTTTTTTAAGCTCTCTAACTATTATAAGTATTATAAATTAATTATTTATATTACTACTACTGTAACTATAGTAAGCTATAATATTTTTTTTAATTTCTACTTTTTAGAGTTTATTTAGATTTCTAAGTTTTAATTTTATCTCTTAAAAATTCTACTAATCTTTATTTAATAGTTTTTTAATCCCTTCTATATTACTATAGTCTAGTGCCTAAATATAATTAAGTGTAAATAGTATTTTAAGTATTATAAACTTACTAAAATTAGTAAAAAGCTAATAAAGTCTGGTCCTTTAGCTTTTAGTAAATTACTTAATATAGTTTTTTAGCCTATTATTACGCTTTATAAAAAGAAGTAGTCTAAAAAAAAAAGAATAAAAAGCGTAAGAAGCTTTAATAATAGATAGTTTAGAAAAGTTAAGATACTATTTAGTTTTAAATAAAAATTATTATAATTTAAATAGATACTTTTATACCGTAATATTTAATAACTTACCTACTTTTTTTATAAAATACTATATAGCTATTATAAGCTCTAAATAATTATTCTACGTCTCTAATAGATAAAAGTTTTTTTTTCTCTTTTAATTAGGAATTTTTATAGATTTCTTAATTTCTAAAAGAGTTTTTTTTTTTACTATTATAAACTTACAAAAATTATTCTACTTTTTTAGTTTAAAAAAATTTATAGCTTTTTTAAGTTTTAAAAGATAATTTCCCCGTATTATTATTTAGTAATTTTAATAATTTTTTTAGTCTAACACCTATACTATACTTTATAATAGCTGTTTATTAACTAGTTTATAAATAACTAAATACTATATAGGAAGCTTAACACTAATAAAAAATTTAGTAGACTTTTAAAATTATTAATTCTATTTAGCCTATTTCCTCTATCTAAATTTTTTAAATACTTAGCGCTATTAGCGCCTTTTTTAATTTAGCTTTTTTAAGCTCTATTAAGTTAAATTTAAAAAATAAGCCGCGCCTTATAGTAGAGAGTAAATCTAAAAATAAATTTAAAAAAAATAAAAATAGTAAATTATTTATTTTACAGACTCTATTACGCTATAGTAATAAAAATAATATTAGTAAAAAATATTTTAAGCTTTTTAGTTTATAGTTTTTCTAAGCTCTATCTATTCTTTTATATTAGAATTAAAAAAGTTAGGAAACTATTAAATAGTATCTATATAGCTTAATATTACTAATAGTTTATAGGATTAAAATACCCTATATTTTACTTTTATTATTTAGGTAGCGCTCTATCTAATAAAAGTAATAGTAGCTATTTTAATATTAAAACGTAAAGCTTTTATTACTAGGCGTATAAAAATAGATATAGCTGTAAACTAATATATATATAAATATTTTAATTTAGAAAATTTAAAAAAAATATATATTTACTATTATAGTCCTATTTGCGTTTAAGAAATTACTAAATACTTTTTATTTTATTATAAGCCGCTCTATAGTAAGAAGGCGAAAAAGCTTATTTATAAATAGATATAATTTTTTAATTTATTTTTTTTAATTTTTACTAACGTAGACCTTATAGACTATAAAACTTAATAAATTATAAACTACTATTAGATAGATAATTAAGCTAAATAAAAATCTAGGCGGTAACCCTATAAATAATATTTTTAATAAAATTACTTCGCGCTGCGCTTAAACTATTTAAAAGTTTAGTAAGCTAGTAAAGTTACTAATCTATTAAACTTCTCTATTAGAGTTATTATATAATTTTTATTATTTTATTATTTTTTTAAGTAATACGGTTTTAAATTATCTATTATAAATAATAGTTAATAAGCTATTTAATATTTAATTTAAAACGCTTTGCGCTCTATTATTATATAACTTTTTAAAATTTTAGTTTAGTAATTTTTTCTTTTATATCCTTAAGATTTAGTTACTTTTTAAATTTTTAAAATTATTAAGCTATAAGAGCTTTCGTTAACCTATTAGCTAGTATATTACTTATCTAAAAGTATTTAATTTTAAAACTTTCTTTTAAATACTTTTAGCGCAGTTATATATTTTATATATTTATATAGCGTAAATAGGTAGTTATACACTTATTTTTACCTATAACTAGCCTAATTATTTATTAGTTATTATAGAATATACGCTACGTAGCTTTAAAATTTAAAATTAGTTTTTTAAAAAAGCGCTTTAAAGTTATTATTTTTTTATTTATATATTTAAGTGCGAGGAGCTTTACTTTAGTAGTTAATATAATAATAGTAGTCTATCTTACGGCTTTCTAAATAATTATACCCCCAAATAATATAATAATATAGTTATATAAAAATTATTTACTCTTTAAATTATCTATAAATAAAGCGTCTAAATAAATTATAAATTTTAGGTTTTTATATACCCTATATTAGATTGCTTAAAAGTATAATTTATAAAGAAACGTAATTACGCGTTCTATTATAGTAAAGTACTCTTTATTTAAATTAATTAAAAAATAAAAAAATTTTAAAATAGCGAATACTATATCCAGTTATATTATAATAGTAATATAAAATATAAATTTAATATACTCTTAATACGCCTTAATTTTAGCTTTTATTACTTTTTTTTTATTTTTAACTAGCTTTTTTAACGGTAAAGGCGTTAGTAAAAAAAGCGCTAAATTAATTATTTTAAATTTTTTTACAATCTTTTAAATATATAAATTATAAATTAGCGTAATTATTTAATTTTTTTAATTTTTAATTACTTATATTTTAAAGTACTATTTTATAGTTTTACGTACCTCTATTTTATATATTTTTAAGAGCTTATTACGTAGTTTAAAAGCTTTTTACTAATAAATTTTATAATATAGAAGTAGAATATTATTTATATAAAAAAGTATAAAGATTTTATAATCTGCGTTAAAAAATAAATAAAACTCTTCTTTTATATAAATAAGACTAAGCTTAGTTAAAATACTAAAAAATTTTTTATACTATAGTATAGGTAAGTCCTATAGACTATATAAAACTTAATTAAGCTTTATATAACTACCTTTTTATTTATAGCTATTAGGTAGTTTATACTATATTAGGTTTAAAGAATTAATTAGTATATTAAGAAACGTATTAATTATATTAAACTATAAAATTTTTAGATTAAACTCTACTATAATTATTATAATTATATAAAAGAAGCGTATTATAAATATTATAATATATATTAATAAAAGCGTATTTTTTAACTAAAGATTATTTTTAATAATTAGATAAGTTTTATACTTTATAAAGTAACTATTTTAATTAAATTTATAAGTAAAAACCTACTTAAGTAAAAGTAGATATTTAGTACTATTAAAGCGCGTAACTACCTACTAAGTTTATTTTTTAAAAAGTATAGTTTATTCTTTATATATAGCCTAGTAAAAGAGCGGACTAAGTAGATATAAAAAAATTACTTTTTATATTACTAGCTTTTTTAGAAGCTTATTACGGTATATATAAATTTTATATTAAAATATTATCTTTCTTAAGGCTCTATCCTATATAGTAACTTAAACTATAATATTAATAATTATAAACTCTCTATACTCTTCCTGTGTAAGGTTTATACTAAAAATAAATATATTTATAAAATTATACTAAAAAGAGCTATCTACGCTGTTTAATAAAATACTTATAAGTTTTATATTATATAATAGCTCGCTCTCTAGATTAAGGCTTAATAATATATAAATACTAAGGGGGTTTTTATTCTTACCCTCTAGTTTATTAGAATTTTTAGAATTTAACTTACGTTACCTTTAGCTCTATTAAATAGCTAAGCTATAGTCCCTTATAGGTCTCTGTATTTTATAAGTATAAGTACTAATTATTTTATTTAATAAAAAAAGTTTTATATTACTAATTTAAGTAATAGTATTAAATAAATTTTTACCTACTATTTAAAGATTCTATAGACTTTTTATTTTAGACTATTTTACTCTTTTACTAGAGTATACTTTATAAGAAATACTAAAGTATTTATTTTTTTTTAAATTTATACTTCTAAGTTTTTTAGGCTCTAGAGTAGGCTAAGAAAAAATTAAACTAATATTTATATTATATAATATACAGATTTATAGCTATTAGTTAGCTATATTAATAGTCTACGTATATACTACTTATATAGAGCTTTACTTACCTAACTAGCTAAAAAAATAAAATAAGACTTACGCTAAAGTACCCCTAAATTACTATTTAAGTTATATAATATTTTTACTAATCTCTAGTTTACTAGAATTATAGGCTTATATATTAAGAATTTTATTAAATACTTTACCTATATCTATAATTTTAATAGTATATAAAATATTTATAAACTTTATAGCCTCTTTCTATAAAATAGGCTAATCTTCTTTTTCTTTATAGAAAAGAGTTTTATTAAATATAATATTACGTATTATAATAACCTAGTTAAGTAATAATATCTATATTTTATAAATATTAGAAGCTATATAACTAACTAAATATCTAATATAGATTTATAGATTTATTTTAAATTTACGCTTATTACGCTTAGCTGCGTAATCTCTATTTAAAAAATATATATAATAGTTATAGATATATATATTACTTTAATCTAAATATAGATCTGCTATTTAGTACTTTATAAGCTTAAGTTTATAGTAATAAAAATACTATTTAAACTAGCTATAAAAGATTTTATTTAAAAATTATATACTTTTAAAAGCTACTAAACTAATATTATAAAGCGCTATAATTACTTTTATAATTTTTAGCTAAAGCTTTTTTAGTAAATTTATACTAAGTTTTATAGTAATAGTTTTATTAATAATTTTTTAGCTAACGCGTTTAGCGCCGCTGTTTAGCTTATATATATATAAAAGTAGTATTTTAATACTTATACTAAGCTTTTTTATTTATTTTTTAAAGCGCGATCTTCTATACTATAAATAAGTAGTAATATTATTATTTTAAAAAATCTTTATAATCTTAAGTTTATACTAAATATATACTTATATAGTAAAGCTTAAAAATACTTTTATAAGCTTTAAAAGTAACTTTATTTATAAACTCTATATATAAACCTTCCTACTATAGTTATTTTTAATTAATAATATTTACTATTTTTTAAGTCTTCCTTTAGGTATATTAAAGAGATCCTAGGAAATACGCTAGTATAGTTATAATAATTTTTTTTTTAGTTTTTAAAAAATTACCTAAGCCGCGTATATAAGGGAATATTACTTATAATATATACGCTTAGTATTTAAAATATAAATATTTTACACTTTTTAAACTAGAGTATATAAAAACTTTTTAATTTAAATATTTTACTTTTTAGTACTATATATCCTTAGTATTAATACGCAAATATATTAACTAAAAATAAAATTTTTAATATACTAGTATTATACTCTAAACTAAGAGATAAAAGAATAGAGGCTTATATTTAATAAATATAAAGTTATACTTATAAATAAGTATCGTAAGTATAAAACTCTATTTTAAAAATTTTACGTATAGTATATTATCTAAGCCTAAGTACTAAAGTCCTTTATTATATAGATAAGCTTTAAATACTATATTTAGGTAGAATTCTTTTATAATAGTTATATTTTTTAATATAAAATCTTTTATAGAGTTTCCGTTTAAACTATTTAAAATATTTTTAATTACTTAAATTTCTATACTAGAGATTAAAAAAGTTTATATTTTAGTTTTAATAGTATAAATACTATTAGCTTTTTTAAAAAATTCTAAAATAAGTAGTAATCTATTATTTACTAAATATAAAGCAGTACTATTATTAAGAATAGTACTTTTAAAAAGTATATAGGTATTATAGTTTTATATAAAATATATACTATTACTTTATTCTAATTTACTATTTATAATAAGTAAAAGATTAATAACTATATATAGGAAAGAGCTAGGAAATTTTAACTTATTAAATTCTTTATTTTATAAGATATTCCTTTTAAGCTATTTTTTTTACTTAAGTATATTGTAAAGAGCTATAAATTTATTAAATTTAAGGCGCTTAAGGAGTTTTTTTTTATCTTTTTTAGAGAGCGGCGTAGTCTAACTAATATAAATATTTATTAATACTAGCTATAGGCGGTAGTATTTAGTAGGTTTTTAATAATACCCTTTAGATCTATAAAAGTATTAGTATAATTTACCCTTATTCCTTAACTATAAGCTATTTAATTAAAGAAACGGGCTCTATCCGCTAAGCGTTATAAAAATTTTAGAGTTTTTAGTATATAATTTAGTAGTTTTATTTTATAATATTACTTAAAAAATTCTTTTTATTTCTATTAGAGAAAGCTCCTTATTTTTAAATATTAATTTTTAGACTTAGGTTATGCGTATCTACTTTACTTAATTAGATATTAATTTCTTACTAATAGTAGTAAAAAAGTTAGTAATAGTTAGCTTATTTTAAATTTTACTAAGCTCGTATACCTTTACTTTTATATAAAAAGCTTTTTATTTATAATACTATAGCTTAGTAGCTATTTTTTTATATTTTACTTTTTTTAAATAAGTATAGTATTATTATTATATAATATTCTTAGCTACTGTGTTAGTAGTTAAGAGCTTTTATTTAAAAAAATAAATAATTAAGTAAGTTAAAATATCCCCCTTAATAGTGTAGTGCATTTAAGCAGCGCTTATAAGCTTTAAAGCTATTATTATACTAATTTAGTTTTAGATATTTATTACTTAGTTTATTTTAGTAGTATAATTAGTTAAATAGGCTTAGTATATAGTTATTTTAGTAGTGTAGTTATAGTAAATTTTTATAATTTTAGTATTAAACGCTTTTATAATATATAGAAGCTCTAGTATTTATAAAAAATTATTAAAATTATTAACGCTTTTAAGGTTAGGATTAATAAGATCCTATACGTAGTAAAGTATATATTATATTTTAAACTATATATACTAAGTTAGCTAGCTCGCCGAATTAGTAAATCAGATAGTATTAGTTAGGAGAGATATAGTAGTTTTAGATATTATAATACTTAAAAGATTATTAGTTACAAGACTTACTAAGTATTTAATAGCTAAAAATACGGGTTATTATTTTATATATATAGATAAGGTAATACTTACTAAGTCTATAAAACTAGAAGCTTTTAAATAAAAAATTAAAGAATTAATTAGAGCTTTAAAAAATAGGATTTCTAATAATTAGATATATAGGAAGAATCTTCCTTTACTCCTAAAACGTTGGGCTTATAACTATAAAAGAAAATAAGTTAGAAATTACTAGATTCTAAGATTAAAAAGTAGGGACTACTTATATAAAAGAAAGTACTAAAGAGCCGTATTATATACTTATAAAAGAGAAATAATCTTTTATTCTAAAGAGTTTTATAAGCTAGTAATATAAGCTCTAAGGTATCTTTTTATAATATCTTATAATATATATACTATACCTAAAAGTACACCTTACTAAAATATAAAAATACTTATTCTATTATTATAAAACTGTAAGGGATAATAGTAAAAACGACATTATTATTATATAAAAAAAGTATTCTAAGTATCTAAGCCTTAATCTTAACCTATTAGAGGGCACTAATAAATATTATAAATAAATAGAAGTCTATATTTCTATAGCTATAGGGGCTTACTAACTCTTATATTATCTATAATATATTATTACTATTACTAAAAATAGACTAAAATTATAAATTAATTAACTACGTCCCTCTATTTATAAATTTAAATACTTAGAAACTTTGCTATCTAAAAGTCTATATAAATATACCCTTAAATATAGCGTTAAAATATAACTATTAGTAGAGTATTACCGTAGTAGTATAGGACTAGTAATTATATTAAGTAAATATCTATAAATTACTAAAGTTAACTTTACAGATTATATAAAAGGGGTTTATAAAATATATAAGTATTTATAAAAGCCCTAGCTAAGATTTCTATATAGTTTTATACTTATTTTAATAAATTTAAAGCCTATACTATAAAAACATAATTTTAACTATATAAACTCTAAGCTCTATACTACTAGAGTAAAATACTAAAATATATACTAGAGTATTAGTATATCCTTATAATTTAGTAAATATAGGTAAAACTATTTAGATTAGCTATATATATTTCTACCTTAAAATATATAGAAGAAGAGTTATATACCTATTATAGTAGTATTAAAACGTAGTATTAATATAGCTTACGTCTCCCTAGCTATAAGTATATAATTTATTTAAAACGTAAAAGTTTGTCTTAAGCTTTCCTATTAGTTAAATAATAGAGAGTAAAATATAAAGAAGTTTTATACCTTTTAAATAATATTTCTTAAACTATTTATTTCTCTAAAAAGTACTAATTCTTATTAGTATCCCTTTAATAATAAGTAACTCTAGTACTACTATTGCAAAACTTTCTATCTTATATTAAAATATAGTATATATAAATATTATTATTTTTTAAGAAACTACTAACTACCTTTAGAGTATATTATATAAAACTAATTCTAAAAGCTTTTTTAAAGTAGTTAATATAACTATATAAACGTATAATTCTTTATATACTATTTAGTCTATTTTTTAATATAATTAAAATATTTAGCTAATACTAAACCGTAAAGATAATAAAAGTCGCTATAAAATAAATATAAAAGAAAAAAATATAAAATATTTAAATATAAAAAAAAAATCTTCTCTATATAGCCTACTTAGTAAGTGCTTTTAAAGTACTTTTAAAACCTAGCTTACGCTAGTAGGTATAATAGTTACTTTAGTTATTTATTTTAGCTATAAACTTAACGTTCTTAAAGAGCGCGACCGCTATATTATAAGCTATTTAAAAAAATTAAATAATTAGCTTAATAACCTAATAAATAAATATAATAAAAGTATAAATACTATTTAAAAACTATAAAATAAAATTTACTATTTAAAGGGGGAAAGTAATAAAACTAAAGTAGATAAAAAAGTTAAAAAGCTAAATATAGGTTTTAGAAACCTAAAAAAAGAGTATATAAAACTTAAAAATAAAAATAGCGTAATAGAAATAACTACTTTAAAAACTACTTTAAAAGCTATATTTTATTTATATTATTAACTAAAATAAAGTTTATAAATTAAATTTAAAAATAGGCTTTTAATTTCTGTTTTTTAAAGATCTATTACTAAGTTAGCCCGATACTAAAAATAAATTTTATAATAATAATATATATTTATAAAAAAAGAGGCGGTTTAACTATATAATATATTAATAAATAAAATTTTAATTAAGGTATTTAGGCGCTAGTATAGTAGGGAAACAGCTAGCTATATTTTATTATTCTCTTTATATTCTTTTTTTAGATTTTTAGGCTTTGCCTTACGCCGCGCTATATATTAAATATAAAAAAATTACTCTTTATTTAGTATTTAATAGAAATCTAAGGCTTAATTAACGTAGTTAAGTATTTTTATAATAAAAGTATAACTATTTCTACCTACTTTCGCTAGCTAAGCGATACGTATATAAGTTTTTATTTATTAAAAATCTACCTATAGTATCTATATAAAACGTTACTATTTTATAATACTTAATTAGATTAGCTCTAAAACCGGAATCTATTATTTATATAATCTAGGGGCTAGCCTATTAACTAATATTATATTAATTAATACTAATTATTATTAAATTTAAATAAACCTATAACTCTAAAAGAGTCTACTCTTAAAATAGTCTCTTATTTACCTTAAGGATTTACTATTTAGTATATTAATCTTTTTACTTATCTTTATAAATATCTTTTTAAATTTTATTTTAAATTTTATTATTTAGTCCTTAATCCTTTTAAGTTATTTTAATTCTTTATTTAATAAATAGTTAGCGCTAAAAATAGTAAAACTACTTTTTTTCTTATTTAAACTCCTAGAGCTTCTTTCTTTTTTTAAACTTTTTATTCTCTATAGCGTCTTCTAAATTCTTAAGCTGCTTATTTTTATTAAGTAACTTTTAGGAATTTTAGTCTAATATAGGCGTTTAGCTTTCTTTAGCTAAAATATTTTAAGCTTATTATTAATAAAGAAATTCTCTATTATTTTATTAGTTTTAGTTTTCTAGATAGCTCTATAGCCTAATTAATTAAAAAACTTATAACTACTATTTTTATATTTAATTTAAATAGTATAGTCTAAATATCTTTTTAAATTATTACTTTTTTTAGCAGCAACCTCTTTAATTTAAATAAACTTTTTTTAATCTTTAAGTAAATAGTTATTCTTTTTAGTTTATATATTAATACGCTTAGCCTCTAGTAGTTACTTTAAATAGGTTTTAATTATTTTTTCTCTAATATCTACTGCGTCCTTAAAGGCTATAGAATTTTTTTCCGCTTTTTTTTAATAAGAAATAGATATTTTATTACTATTAGGCGCCTAAATATATTAGCAGTCTCTATTAGTATTATTACTATTATTTTTTTACTCTTTTTAGTTAAACCCGGTTTCTATTTAGTTATAAATTTTAGTAATACTTTTACTTTTTTAGTAAATATAGGCGTTACTAGCTCTTTAGTAGGGTAGATTTTAATAGCTCTAGTTACTCTAAAATAACTACTTTTAGATATATCTTCTAGTCTAAGTACTTATACTTATTAATAAATTTATCTAACTTTTAATTTATTTTATTTATTTTCTAATTTGCTTTATTATTAGTAGGGTTCTTTTTAATATAATAAATAAATAGTATAGCCTTTTAATAATATTCTACTAATTTTTAATAATTAATTATCTATTAGTTAACTAGCTTAACCCTATTATTTTTATTTATCTTTTTAATCTAATTATTAATTCCGTTTAACTATTAAAATATAGTCTTAGATTTAGGATTTTTTTTAAAAATAAGTAATATATATTATAGTTACTTAATATAATTTTATAGTTTTAGGGGTTAGAGCTAGTATTTCTTTTATACCTTTTATTTTATCTAGATTATTATTACTATTATTATTATTACTAGTACCTTCTTAACTCTCTAGATTTTTAATTTAATTTTTACTATAGTTTAGTTTCTAAACTGCCTCTATAACTCCTAGAATCTAAAGTTAGTACTAGCTAGTAGAAAAAAGAATAATATATATATATTATTAAAGGCCTTTTAGACGTCTTTTTTTTTATTATATTTAAAATAAGTATTAGTACTACGTTTCTAAATTACTTTTTTAATTATTTTCTCCTCTTTATATAGATTTATATAGCTTTTACTAATTTTAAAAACCTTATAATATTTATCTTTACTATACTTTAGTATATTTTAAATTATATTTCCTTTACTACCTAAAGATTTTCTAATACTAATTTTATTAGTATTATTTAGAGACTAATTATTAGTTATTATATTATAAGCTATTACGTTACTACTATTATTTATAGACTACTTTTTCTTTTTTTTTTTTTTATCTATTTTAGCTTAAGTAAATTCCGGCTTAGAAGTAGCTTTTAGTGTTATTGTTAGTCTATCCTATACAGCCTTTCCCTATTCCCTCTTAGACCTAGTTAGTATAGGCATATTATTAGTATTACTAGTATTTTTAGTATAATATAAAGCTATTACTACGTTTATTAAAAAATATTTACTTATAATTTATTGTTCTAGAAATTTAAGGCAGATTAAAACTATTTTTTAAATATTAAATATTATATAAATTTAGCTACCGTATCTCTCCTAAGCCCTTTTTAATTTTTTATTTTTATAGTTCCTAAACCGAACTCTTTAAAATTATTATTTATAACTAAAATAAATATTAATATAATTTTACTATACTATAGCTTTTTTATATTTTTTATATATAGTACTTTACCGCCTCTATTTAAATATTAATTTTAAGTTTTATACTATCCCTAGCTATATATACTTAAAATAGAGTTATTACTAAATAAATTTATATTTTTATTTTAATAACTATCTCTATAAGACTTTATTTAGGAACCCTTCTACTAGTTTTTATTTAGTAATAGTACTATTAAAAAGTATTTTTAGTTTCTAGTTTTAATATTATAAAAGTATTATAACTATAATAAGTTTTTTTAAAAATTTTTAACTAAACTTAAGAAAAAAAATTTTAGAATAGTTCTTATAGTTATATTATATACTTTTTTACAATTGCCTTAATACTTATAATTTTTAAATTAATTTTAGCGGAAAATATAATATATATTAATAAAACTCTAGTACTAGGGCTAGTATTTCTATTCTATCTTTTACTATATATAAATATCTTATTTCTATTAATAGAGGCTATAGTCTAAATTAAGTTTAGTAATCTATTAGAATTAATTATTATTATACTTATTAAGTCTTCTGTTTCTACTTTACGCGAAGTTAGAAATCTATTTACTTACTTTTTAAATATAATTATATATTACGGTCTCTATAAAACTATTAATTTTATATTATATACTATAAATCCTATTTATAATTTTACTATAGCCTTAGCCGGCTTTATAAAATCTACTAGTAATATTAACGTAACTGCTAGAAACTTAAGTTAACTATTTATAATACTAATACTAATAAATCTTAGTCTTTTTAGTAGTAGAGTAATATTAAATCTTTATTATTATAAAAGAGATTACTAATAAAAATAAATCCATTTCCCGCTAAAAAATTATTAGTATATTTTAATAGAGAGGCGAAATAAGAGAAAAGGTAAAAATAAATAAAAGTTTTTTATTTAATAATATATAAATTTTTAGTAATTATATTTATTATCCTTCCTAGAAACCTCTTTCTAAATTACTTATTACTATTATCTTTAGTAAGGGAGCTGCAGATCTTTTAAAACTAATTTATTTAAAATTAACTAGCTTACAAATTTTAATTACTATTACTCTTTCTTTAGTAACTTCTAAATAAAATTACCCTAAACTTTTTTTAAAAAAATTTCTAATATTAGGCCCCTTTAACTATATTATAATAAGGTTAAATATATAGTATATCTTTATATACTAATTTTTAAATAAATACTTTAAATAAGAGTTTTAAGTACAGGATAAGAATAGTTTTCTAAAGTTTTAGAGAAATTTTTATATAAAGCTAAAAGAAAGATATATAGTAATATTATTTTATAAATAGTAATAGGACTAAAGTAGTCCTATTTTTAAATTTAAGTATAATTAGGCCTAAACCACTTTTTAAGAAGGGGGGGGAGAGGGGGCAGAACTAAGTAAAAGTAGTAAAAGGCTTTAAACTATAACCTCTATACGTCTCCTTAAGACTAAAAATTTTTATATTAAAATAAACTATATATTATTAAAAATCTATACTCACTTATTATATAATTAGAATATAGATATTAAATTTAATTTTAAATTATAAAATTTACGCAGTTATTCTATAAAGCTAAAAATATTTTTTATTAATAATTTAATACAGTAGGTAAAAAAGTTTTAAAAAAAAAATTACCTTAAAACTCTTAAAAAGCTTATAGAGGAGAATTACTTTTTATAGTAACTTATTTTATACTATTATAAATTTTTATATTTAATACTAGATATTTTAGAAAAAGTATATAAAGGGGTAATAGTAATATAAAAAATACTAAATAAATATCTAAAAAAAAAAAAGCTGTTAAATAAGCTTAGCTTATATTTAGAAAAGAGAAATCTAAATAGCGTAAATATAGTTCTAAAAAATAGATATAAAGTTATAAAAACTAAAATATATATAATATATAAAGTTTACTATCCTTTTATTATTTTAGTTTTCTTTCTTTAGTTATACTACTAGTAGAGAAAAATTTATATTTATTAAAAAAGCCTCTCTATTCTAACTTTATTAAATTAAAAATACTAAGAATAGACGTAAATAGTATATTCTATTTAATTTATTAGCTTTAGTAGTTAGATATTTCTATAAATATAACGCACTAGAGTAAATATTAAAAAAATATAAGTAAATTTATAGGTTTTTAAACTTAGAGTTATTTAGCTCTATTATAAGGGCCTTAACTATTTACTTAAACTCTACAGTCTATTCTTAAAATTTTTTAATATAGACTAAAATTTTAGTAAAATACCTACTTCGCTATTAAAAATAAATAAAAAATTAATAAATAGAATAATATTACCTAATTTATTTTTTTATTAAACTAACTTACTCTTCTAACCCTTTTAACCTACTAGCTAAGGCTAAACGTATTAGATTTTAGCTATTACTACTTAACTATTTTTTTATATATTATACTTCTATCGTAGGCTCTATTATAAAATATTACTCCCTATTAAATAACTATATCTTATTAACTAACCTAGTAGGTATATTTATATAGATTATAGTTATTTACGCCCCTCCTAAGTAGAAGACAAAAAACTACTCTACTTAGGTAACCTAAGTGTAAAACTATATTATATTTACTAAAATTAATATACAGAGTTTACTATTACTTTAACAGTTTTTATTTAATATAGTTTAATTTAATTTTATAATATTATACTTTCTAAAGCGCTAAAATTCTTAATATAAAATTTTTCTACTACTATTATTGGCAGCTTTCTTTAATACTTAATAATTTAATAATAATAATTTTTTATTAACTCTCCCTTTATAAGAATAATTTTAATCCCTAGTAAAGTATTAATTAATTTAAACCTTTTTAGGCGCCTCTACTAGTTATAATCTAAAAAATTATATACCTTAAAATACTATTACTACTACTATTACCTACTGTAAGTATATACGCTTAGTAACTCTTTTACGCTTTTATTTTTATTTAGTCCCTTTTTTTACGCGTATATAAGTATATATTCTATATTTATTTTAGTTATAATTTAAAATTATAAATTCTATTTCTATAGTATACTACTAGTTTTTTTATATTTTTAGTAACGATTACCGTATACTCCTAAAATAACCTATTAATAGTATTATATAAAGTAGTAAGGGCGTTTATTTATTATATATACTACTACTAGACGGCTAAATTACTATATACTAAGGCAATAATACTAAACTTAAATATAGTAAAAGCTACTATATTTAACTAAGAGAAATATATACGCTATCTAAACTAGATAAAGTTACTTTTATATAATCTTTTAACGTTCTTAATTTTTAATTTAGTAATCTATAAAGCGTAAAAGTATAAGTATTTATTTATAGCCGTATAGAGGTTATATAAAAAACCTATTTATATTTTATTTCTTAATATTTTATTAGTCTTAATAGTAAAGTGTAGATACTATTTAAACTTATTAGATATAGTAATTAGGTAACTTTAATAATAAAAGAAGTTTACATAGTAATTATATAGGTCCTTTTACTATTTATATTATACGCGCAGCCTTTAAGATAATTATATTATATTACGCTAAGTACCCTAGTATCTATTAATATAAGCTACTAGTTTAATACTAACTACTAGCCTACTAGTATACTTATTATTTAATTAAGCAGCTATTTAAATAGATATTATCTTTAGTTAACTTTTACCTTTTAATTATTACGTATATAGTTTAGTACCTAATAGAGTTCCCTTACTACGTTTATACTCCTAGATTGTTATCTAGACGTACTTATTACTTTTCGATAGTTATTTACGCCTATAATAAAATATCTAGTATTATTAAATAATTAATTAAGTTATCTTCCTATAGCTAACTAAGATTTAGTATATAGATTAAACTATATATAAAATTAAAAAGTAACTATAAATTCTAGTTAATAAGAAGCTATTAGAGTATATTATTTATTTTATAAAATAAGTAATTTTCTAAGAATATAATATACGTTTAAGATAACTAATTTATATTTTAAAGGGTATTTAGCTATAAAATTTACTATAGGTTCTAGAATAATATAATAAGTATAAGTACTATTTATTATAAAGCTAATATATTATAGGTTAGTAGTCTTTAAGTAATAAATAGCATATAAATATAAAAAGGAATAGTAAGTACTACGCGCTTAATCTTATATTTAAGCTATAGTAGTTTTATTTTATTAAGCTTTAGTTAGTTATAGTTTATACTAGTATTTTAGGTTTTATTTTTTACTACTAAGTTCTCGGATAGCGACCTTTAATATATATTATTTTATATAGTTTAAATAAAACGCCTATACTTTTTTCTATTATTATTTAGTATTAAACCTATTAATCTTTTTACTTTTAAACTTATTATAATTTTTTTCTTAAATAATTTTATTTATTTATTTTATTCTATTCTAAGTCTAGAGTATATTCTATTTATTACTTAATTAAATTCTTTATTTTTAAAAGTCTGTTTTTAGACTTTATTATAAATAGTTAAAGCTTCTTATATAGGTTTTTATACGTAATAGATTTACGTAGATAATTTTTATCTTAATAAAACTTTTAGGTAATATAACTTTAAAAATAAAGTCTCTAATTAATAAATATAATAGATATATATTAGTAAATTTTATAATTATATTATAAAAATTCCTTAATTAAACTGTATAGCTAATAATATAGTTTAAAATAATACTAAACTAAGACTCTAAACTAAGTTATTTTTTAAAATTAAATCTAGACTCTTATAGTTTAGAAATAGGTCTTCTCTTAAGTAGTAAAAAAGTAGCTAATCTCGATATTATATAATTAAAGGGCTTAAGAATGTATAAATTTAGAAAATACTCTAATTTTATATTATAAGTATAGATAGGTTTAGATAAAGGGGCTTAGTAACTTTTTTAAGTAATATATAATAACTGCTTATTCGTAGGGCTAAGTAGCTAGTTATATATATATAGACTATATTAACCTTCTACTATATAATCTATATAAGTAGGAATAAGGCTTAGCTAGTTTATATTTACTTAATAGCTAAAATAATGCTTTATAATAGGGCCGGAATAATAATATTTTATAATAAGGCTAGGGCTGTTTATAAAATAAAATTAGACGCCTTACGGCTAAATAGGGTATAACTAAACCTATTATACCTAAATAGGGTAGAACGTGTAAATAGAGTAGTATTAAAGAATTTTTATAGTTATACTATATTTTAAATCTAAAAAAAAAATTAATAATTTTAAGTTTCTTAAAATATAATAAATTAAGGGGAAGGCGTTTTTATACTTATCTATTAATAAAAATATCTAGAAAGGTGCTACTCTAAAATTAAAACTATTAAAGTTTATTTAATAGTGGTTTATTTTTTTAACTATTATTAATAAACTAAAGATTTTTTAACTAAACTATTAGTTAATAAGTAATTTTTTAAAACTATAGCCTTTTAATTAACTATTTAAAGTATTAAATAGTAAAGTATAATATCTATAAGGGCTTTACTATTAAATTTACTATTCTATCTAACTCTTTTTAAACAATTTATAATAATAGGAAAAGTAAATCCTTTATATTTTATAATAATAGCTAAGTCCTTATAAGCTACTAATTAGTTTCTATTAATTAAAGACTTTATAATACTAGTAGAATTTTAGAAATCTATTATAGAGACTTTTATAAGTTTTAATATATACTTACTCTCTATAAAGAAAGTGTACAGCGTATAAGTATATATATTATAATAAAAAATAACGCAGTATTTAGTTTTTTTAAATATATTAAATAGTTTGTTTTTAGTATAAAAAAGCCCTTAATAATTTAGCTAATATAGCTAATAAATACTAGTCCCTATAAAAGGACTTAAATAATATATAAATAATTATTCTTATTTAATAATTAATAGTTTAAAAGTATAAATAACGTCTAGCTAATTAGGCTTTACTAAAGCTTAAGATTAGTAAAATAAAAATAAAAATAAAGTAACTTAAAATTAAAATTATAAAACAAAAAAAGGAAAAGACTAATATATAAAACGCGTTAATAACTACTACTAATTTTATTCTTAACTTTAATAAAAGCTTAATAAACTTAAAAAAATAAATTTCGCAGTAGAGCTCTAAATAATAAAATTATTATTTATTAAAAAGTCTATAAGTATTAATAAGAGAAAAAAAGATAGTAAAGATAAAAATAAAAAGATATTAAGACCTACTAAAAAGGGGCGTAAGAGAAAATATATTAGATAAATAATATATAGACTTATTACTTTTTATACTATAGTATTTTACTTTTCTATTTATTTTACTTTTATATTTTATAAAATTATTATATTATCTCTAAAAGTAAAATTATATTTTAATTTAAATTTAGAGGGCTCTAATTAGGATTTTTACTTATTTTAACTTTAGGTATAGGCCCTAAAACGGCCCTAAGCACGATTAAACCTAATAAGTAGTATATAAATATAGCTATAATTTCTAGAAATGTAAATAACTAGATATTAGTAATATATTTAAATATAAATAAACTAAAACCCTTCTAATAACCCCTTTTTCGGGTTCTTTTTTAGGTAATACCGTTAATACGGAAATTACTTATAAAAATAAACTATTTATATTAATAAAAGATACTAATAAAAAATTAAAAGAGTTAAAAAAGATTTTTATACTAAATCTTTCCTAGCTAAATAAGTAAAAGATATAAAAAAATAACTAATTAGAATATAAGCTTAAAAAAGAATGGGACTTATATCGCGTAAACTATAAATTAAAAATATATTTTATAAAAGAAGCTAGTTAAGTTATTAAATTTTTTTAGTAAGTACTTATAAACTTTTAAAAGCTATATAAAGAGATTAAAGAGGACTAGGAGTAAAATAAGTAATAAAAGTTAATATAGGTTAATAATAAATACCCTAAATTTAGAGTTAAAGTTAAGACTTATTTTTTAATTCTAAGCCCTTTATAAAAAGAGTAAAGTAAAAATAGATATAGATTAATTAATTTTTTCTTATAATTTTCTCTAATTTAAGTTAACGCTGTTTTAGTAATTTATCTACTTTTATAGCTACTAAAAGTAAAAATAAAAATAATTAAATATATTATATTTAGAGCTATAAGCTTTTTAGCGACTTATATAATAAATTAATAAAAACTTAAACTTATACTTAGGTAAATAAAGTTTAAAACTTATAGAGCTTAATACTCGTAGCTTATAAAATATACTAAGGCTAGCCTATTAATAAAGTTAAAGAAATTAAATAATAAATTAAACTATATAAAAAGGTAAAAAAATATACTTTAGCTAATAAAGTAGTTAAAATAAGTTTAAATATAAATAAAAATTAAAAATTACGTAACTTAACCTCTAATACTTATTAATTAAGTAAGTAGAGTATTTCTATTAATTAGTAAAATATTATTCTACTAGAGTATAGAAAACTATTTAAATAAAAAGTAATAAAAGTAATACTAAAAAAAAAGATAGGTAAGTAATTTAAATTATTACTTAAGCTATTTAGAGCTTAATAATCCGAAATAGGCGTAAATAATAAAATTATATTTACTTTAAAATAGTTTATTATTAAGTAGCGTTTTAGTATATTTTATTATATTAAGTAAATTATAGTAGAGATAGTACCCCTATTTTTTAAATAGTAAATACTTCTAAAAATAAAAATAACTATATAATCTCCTATTACTATATAATATGTTACGTAGTTATTAACTATAAAATATATTATTAATAAGTATAATTATTTTATTTTTATTTATTATTATTTTCGTAATACTATTAAATTGCTTTATTACTTTACTAAATAAAGTAACTATATAGTAGGTTAAGTTAAGTAAAAAAAACTATATAAAACGTAAAGTAGCCTTAGTTCCTATAAAGCCGTCTTAGTTAGCTATTTCTAAAATAATTAAAAAGCTAGCAGCAGCGGACATATTACCTAAATTACCTCCTAAAATAGGCCTTAATAATTATTAGCTTAAAAAGTACTATATATAATATACTTATCTAGTAATAGTTAAGCTAGCTTTCTACTTTCTATATTAAAGTAATTAGTAAAAAGTAATAAAAAAAACTTAATAATAGGACTGCTAGACTCTTAGCTAGTATTAACTATAATAGTTAATAGTCTATTTATAGTATAATTATACTTTTTAACTATTAACTAACTAAGAATAATTTAAGTAATAGATAAAATAAGTAAAGTATTAAACTATATAATAAATAACTATATTATTTAAGGACGTAGTTCTAGAGGGAATATAAAATAATTAAAGCTATAGCCCGCTAATAGTTTTTATATATAAAATATAACTAAAAATCTAGTACTCTTCTATACTATTCTAAAACCTAGATTAGTAGAATACTAATTTTAGTATTCTTTTTTAGTAGCGTTTAAATTTAATTTTAGTAACTATACTACTTATTTAATATTTTTAAACGGTAAATAAAAACTGCGTAAAAAATAATAATTAATTATATATAATTATATTAATACTTTTTTAGGATAGTATACTATATTATAATCTATATTAATAATATAAAAAAAATATAGGGTAATTATAAAAGGATTAAAACTCTTATAAATATATAATAGAGGTTAAAAGCGGCCTACTTCTAAAATATATTTTTTTTTTTAGAAATATAATTACAGTTTAATATATAGTAGTATTTTATAAACTTAATAAAATTTATTTTATTTTTTTATATACCTATAGCTATAGTAAAGTAGTTAGCTAAAAACTAAAATAA
Source organism: Pleoardoris graminearum (assembly GCA_030770415.1). Taxonomy (NCBI): domain Eukaryota; kingdom Fungi; phylum Ascomycota; class Dothideomycetes; order Pleosporales; family Didymosphaeriaceae; genus Pleoardoris; species Pleoardoris graminearum. The sequence continues at coordinate 175,791 of JASEKS010000116.1, read as the reverse complement.
ATAGCTAAAAAAATAAATAGTTAGATTAGAAAATAAGACTTTTTAATATAAAGAGTTAGGCCCTAATATTATATTAGTTATAGATTTTTTAGGGAAAAAGGGGGGCTATTCTTATATAACTTTAAAAGAATTCTTATAGAAAATCTTATAGATTATAAATATTTTTAGCTAATTATTTATACCTTTTTAATACTAATAAATAGTAATTATATCCTAAATCTATAAACTAATTACCTAAAAATATAAAAAAAATTAATATATAATTTAATTTAAAGACTACGCGCGTAATTAAAAAAAAAAAAAAAACTATAAAAGTTAAAAGAGTTAACGTATTAGAGTAATTATTATTAAATATAATATTTAGCTAAACCGCGATAAAAAATATTATAAATAAAAAAATATTTTTCTTTCTAGAGCTGCCTACCCTTAATTTACCTATACTTATAAGGGGGAAATTTTAAAAAGCTTACTTTAAAAATAGTATAAAAAAAGAATTAGGTAGATAGTATTTTAAAATTTAGAATAATATTATTTTACGTATTATATTTTATAGCTTTTTAAATTAGCACGTAGGTTCTAAATATAGTTAATTTTTAGATAGTAGTAAAAACCCTTTACTAGATTATAATATACTATTTAAAACTAATACTTTAATACTCTGTTTAATATTAATAATTATTTACTTTTTTCTTTAGTAATTATTTCTATTTTAAAGACTCTAATACTTAAAGAAAATAAATTTAATTATTTTAATTTTATAGCAGAATAGTTTTAGACTATACTAATAATATATCTAAAAATAGCTTATCTAAAATGTCTAGAAATAAAAACGTTAAAAAAATATAAATAAAAAAAAATTAAGTGCTATAGCCTCTAAAACTAAAGTTTATTACTTAAAATAAACTAATATAAAACTATTTACCTAGGTATTTATATTTTATTTTATATACTTAGTAACTATCGTAGCTTGTTATTTATAAATAAGTAATATACTTTTTATATAGCACTAATATAAACTAATAGTTTTTCTTTTAAGGTTAAGAATATATAAATAATAGATATAGATAGTTAATCTATTAAAAATTTTAAATTTATTTATAATTATAGTAAAATTTTATACTATTTTTTTTATTTTATATTACTAATAAATTTACTAACTACTTATATTATAAATTAGAACCCTAATAAAAGAAATATATATATACTCCTTAGTAACTTTCTAAAATAGATATTTTATAGTCCTTTTTAAGATTTATAATTTTAAGCTAATAAATTCTCTAGATTAAAAGCTAGCTCTAAATCTTAGGTTATTATACGCTACTTAAAAAACAGATATATATTTAATTTTATATTAACTAATAGTATTATAGGTAATATATACTAGTTTAGTATTAAAGATAAAACTTATAAAATTACTAATAATTAATTTAATTAGCAGATTATTAGGCGAATAAAGAAGAATAAGATTCTTATATAGTTTTATAGACTATTAGGTACGCCTTATATACTAAAATAAAATATTTAAATATAATAATCTACTAATTAAATTAATTATTAATAATTTTAGATAAGAGTACTACCGGTAACAATAATATAATATTTAAAAAAAAATATAAAACTAAAAAATAGGTAGTAGAAAAAGTAAACGTAAAATATATTATAAAAATTATTATATTATTTATTAAATATTTCCGCAGCCGTATATTCCGAGATAAACTTTAATTAAAAAAAATTAAGTAGTATAATCCTAATTTTAATAAGTTATTTATAATAGGGTTTAGTATACCTATAAGTTAAAAAAAAAAGGCTTTTAGTATTACTTATATAATACCCCTAATAGAACTATAGATTTACGAGTTTATATTTTATTTTTTTAAAATAAACTATAGGATAAAGTCTAACTTTCGCTATTAAAGCGTCTATAAGTATTTAAATATATTTTTAATTAATTTAAGGTACTCTACGTTACTATACTAAAATTATATATTAAATATTAAATTAGATTTGCTATATTTAGAAGTATTTAAAATAAATTAATTATAGTACTTTACTAACGTTACTATAATAAGATATAAGTATAAATAAAATTATATTATAGTAAATTACTATAAGAATATAAATATAAAGAACTAAATTAATTATAATAGCTTTATATAATAGTAAGCTTATATACTTCTAGTATAAGCGCTATTTATTTATTTTTAAATATAGTTAGATTTATAAAGAGTTTAGTCTTAGCTAAAAAAAAAGCTTCTATATTATACTTTAGGCAAAATCTAGATATACTAAAACGGCTCTTAGATAAGTATTACTAGTATTATTTAAAACTAATTAAAATTTATAGTATTAGGTATAGTACTATAAATAGTTTCTATAAAATATATTTAAGACTAAAATTAAAATAAAGTAAAAACACTAGCGTAGGAAGTTATATAATACTAAAAAAAAAGTTTAATTTTAAATTTTTTTTATTTACTTAGGTCCTTACGCGCTCGTTTAGCTAAGCGTATATATAATTTATATTTATTAGTTTACTGCTTTAATACCCGTATCAGCCTTTATACTAGTCTACTTTTACTCCTATTATAATCCCCTTATATATATTAATAAAACGACTACCTATAAATAGTAACGTAATATTATACTAGAGGAGGGAGGTATAAAAACGGTCTAATATATTTTATAAACTTATAGCCTATAAAATATATTAATAAAAATTTTAATTAAATTTAGTATTTTTATTTATATATTCTAGTAGTTCTCTAATTAACTAGATAGTTAAAAGACCCTAAGCAGAATATTTTTAAATAGTATAACTACTAACTAAGTTAATCTTTATAGCTATAAGTATATTAAAGTATAAAACGTTACTATTTCCTTACTACTACTTAAGGGCTATCTAAAACCTTACTAATTAATTAGTATTTTACTATTATACGATCCCTACTCGGCCTTATAATACTTATATTTTTTATTTTCTCTTTACTAGTCTCTTTAAGTTCGTTAAACACTACTATTATATTAAAATTAAATTATACCCCTAGAATAAATATTTATAATAATAATAGTAAAAGCGTTATAGTTATATTTTTTAGTTTTTTTTTTAGAGTATTCTTTACGCTATTAATATTTATTTAGTATTAAAACGTAAAAGTTTTAAAACTTAATATAATATATCTTTCTATTTAATTTCTTAGTAGTAACGTATAGTTTAGTAAAAATATTTAGCTTATTAGAGTAGTTAAAATTTATATTTTACTTATTATTATTAGATAACCCTATTACTACGTAAGTCTAGAGATTATTACTAAAATAAGAGAAAGGATTAGCAGGTACTCTAAAATATATTAAACTAATAACCTTATATTCGTAGTATAGTAGATTAAGTTATTATTATAGTAACTAGTATATAAAGCCTATAGAGCTAAAGAATTTATTTTTATAATATATAGAATAGAATAATACTAATTATATATTAAATAATAATCTATATATATAATAAATATAATTATTAAATAAGGTCTATAAATAAATATTATATAATATTATAAAACTACAGCGCTACCCGTAAGCTAATTATTTTAGATAAAAAATAACTAGTAGTTACAGTCGCTTATAGAAGTAATAAAAATATATTAATAATAGTTAGTATATTACTATAAAGTAGAGTAAAATAAAATAGAGCTTATAGTATTTTTTTAATAAATATAAAAACTAATTATAAACTATAGGTTTTATATACGTATTTACTAGAGATAAAGATTCTTTTTTTATTAAAGATAACTATCCTATACTATACCTCTATAAATATAAAATAAATAAAATATTACTAAGTAATTTAGCCAGTCTATTTAATAGTCTCTTCTTAGTAACTTCTACTACGTAAGTTATAATAAAATAAAATTTTAAATTTTAATAAGTATAATAGTAATTATAGATCTTAATAGTAACTTTTTTAAAATTTTTTTTTTACTTATTCTATTTTATATATTTTAAGTAAATAAGCGGCTCTAAATCTATACTTTTATAGTAATAGTATAATCTAAATATACTATATAAAATATATTTATTTATTATACCTTAACGGTTGTATAAGTATTATAAAAAAGTTAATATAATTTTTTTTAAATTAAGCTTTATTAGGTAAAATAGCCTAGAAAGTATTATTTAGATTAACTATAGTAAGCGTAAATTACTTACTATTAAAATATAAAATAGTAGGCTAGTAGTAACTTATTTAAAATACTAGTTTATAATCTATATAATAGTAAAGGGGTAAATATTAATTTAATATTAGATAAAAAAAATATACTTATTAGAAAGAGCCCTAAATCGGCCCCTAGCAGAGAATCCCTAATATAATTTATATTTTATTTAAAATAGCTATTGTAACCGCTACTACTTTTAATTTTAAAAAATTCTATTTTAACCCCTAATAAAGTCTATATTTAACTACTATAAAAATTTTATATAAAGCCGGATAACTCTATTAACTAACTATTAGTTCTATCTATTATATAAAAAGAGGTAAAGTGTAGCGTCGAGACACTAGTCTAAAAAAGGTATAGGCTAAAAAAAGTTATTCCCCTAGATATAGTTATAAAAATAAGCGTATATAAAAATATTAAAAAATATTAATTTATTTTAGTTAGTAAACTTATAGTTACGACGGGTAGCTTAGTAAGCTAGAGTTTAGTATACTAGTAGTATTAGGCTACTATTACCTCTACTTCTTTTTTTTTTTCTTTAGGCTAGACTGCTGTAGTATTATTATACTGTAATACGCCTACTTCGCTATATTATTAAAGTTATTATTAAAGTTATTATATAATAGGGTCTAGTATATTAATATAGATACCGATATAGCGTTCGTTCTTAGTAGCGTAGTTTATAGAGTATAGTTAGCTAATCTTTATTATAGATATACTAACAGCGACTTTACGTATTATAATTAACTTTAATAATAAGACTATAATAACTAAGCCTTATATACTCGTTTATAAAGGTATATCTAATAATAACCTTTACGTGTAAGCAGTAGAGGTAGCTATAAAATATCTACTATTAAGTATATAAGTATACGCTGACAAAGCTAACGCTAATAAAGCTAATACTAATAAAACTAACGCTAACGAAGTCGACGCCGTAGAAGCCCTTAACGTACTAGAAAGGGGATACTATAACACTACCCGCCGCCTACTCGCTAAAAATAAGTATAAGGTAGTATTAATAGTAGGGGAAGGTATTAAGCTATACCTACTAATATAGTATATTTAGATAAGTATTATAAATAAATCTACTAGTCTAGCTATACTATAAAGCGTTAAGCTGTAATAGCTTATACTAAAGTTAAAAAAAAAAAAGTAATAGGAAAATAATAGATTAACTTTATACTAAAAATAATAGACGGGGTATAGTTACAGGAGGTGCTTAACGCAGTAGTAGCTATTAAGTTAATAGATATAGCAGCTACTACGCGTTAAGGAAAGAAAAAGATAGGTAAGTATATATTTAAATTTAGGTTTAGGTTGCGTATGCGCCTAAGTGTTAGTAGGCGTTTATATATTAATAAGGGCGAAGGATTTAGAGGACTATCTACGGCTAAGTAAATAATAGCTTTTTAATACTATCTATATTACCTAGAAAAAGATTAACTTAATAGTTAGATATAAGGTAATAACTATTATTTATAGTAGGTAAAGCCGTAAAGACGCCACTGTTCTATCTATTATAAAGTATTATAATTATATTTACTAGCTTAGTATTTCTATATAAGGCGGCGAAGCTATTCTTTTAAAATTAAATAAGCTTTAGACGCTTATTAATTATATATCTTATTTTAATATATAATAACTAAGTCTATTGTTACTAATTAGTAATATAAAAAAGTTAATTACTCTTTAAGTATTATTTAAATTAAAGAGGGCCTAGAAATTTATAATTAAGTAAAATTTAGGTAAAATATATCTTTATTTTAATTCTTCTAGCGTCTTTAATAGCTGTTTAATATTTTTTATAAATAGTAATATATCTAACTATATTTTAAAAAGAAAAAATATAAAAACTAATAAGTGCTATAAAACTATAAGATAATTTTTTTAATAATTTAGAAATACTACTATAGTTAATATGTATACTTATCTACTATTTTTTTTTAAATATCTTTTACTTTTTTTTTATAAATATTAGCAGCTTTATATAAATCGTACGCTACTTAGCTATATAGCTAAAAAATAGCTACTTATTAACCTTTCTAAAGAGTACGCTTCTAAGTATAGTTATAGTTACTAACTAGATCTCTCTAAAAATAAAAATTAAGAAAAAGACTAAAAAGGCCTTTTTATAAATATTAAGGGAGGAAATAATAAAAAATCTATCTAAATAAATTTTAGTAATTAAAATAGTCGCTCTTTTTTTTAAATAGTATAATATTTATTAATACCTACTATTAGTATATATATATATTTATATACTAATCAAATAAATAGTGTGGCTGTGGTAGCTGTGTAGGCGACTAAAAGGGGTTTTAAAAAAGGAGGAGTATGTGTATGTCTTTATACTTAATGTGTCAAAAAATTACTATTAGTATATAAAAAAGCGTCTTATAGAGAGATCTAATTAAGTATAAAAAAATAAAGAAGCTATATAAATACTATTTTCTATAATTTATTTTACTACTTTTTTTAAATACGTAAGTAGGTATTTTTCGGAATTCCTTTATAAACTATTTAATTTTTTTAAAGTATTAAGGGCCTATAACCTAGTAGTACTAGACTTAAATAAATATTTTTTAAACTTTCTAAAATATATTACATTATTTAATTAGTTAATAAAATTTATAGCTTCTATAATTACTTTAGTTTTTTTTAAAAATAGTTATCCTTTTAAAGCGTATAGTAAATACTACTCCTACTAAAAATCTAGGTATTCTAATTACAGTATAGTCTTTAATCCTAAAATAGTCTTTAATATACTTTATAAAAATATTTTTTATAAAATAAGTAAAGTCTAGACTATTACCTTTAAGTAGTCTAATAATATTATTCTATAAAGCAGCTTTATTAATATAGTTAAAAATAATCTTATTCACTACTTTTAGTAATATATTTTTAATAATATAAAGTCTACGGCCAAAATTTATAAAAGTAATTTTATATACTTTTAAAACAGATAGCGCTATATCTAAAATAGTAATATATATTTATATTATTTATATAAAAGGCTATAATATTATCTTCTATATAGGCACTATATTTATAAAAATTATATTATAGTCTTTAAAAACTACTACGAGGATAACTTTTAGATTTTTAAAGTTTACTATTACTTTTTTTATAAATAGGAAATTCTAAATAATATAACTATAAAAACACTTCCCCTAACTATAGGAGTAGAAGTTTTATATATTAATAAAGGAGGTATACGCAGTATTATACTTTTAATAGTAATAAAACTAATTTAAAATTATTTTAGTCTAATTCTACTTCAGAGGTATATTATAATAAGTTTTAAAATTAGTATAAATAAGTTTTCTAATATAGACTTTATACAGAGCCGATACTTATAATATATAAATATAATTATTACTATTAATTACTTTATGCTAGGGTAACCTTTAGATAAATTAATTAAAACGTTCTTAAAAATAGCGGAATATATTTTTAAATAAAAGGTTTTTCCTTATATTTTACTAATTTTTTAAATAGTTAAGATTATACTATTATATTTTACTAATAGTTTATATTTAATAAAAAATATTAATATTATACTAAAAGACTAGATTATAAATAAGAATATTTTAGACTACTTCTATATAACGTTAATAAAAATAAAAATTAGCTTACTAGTTACTATAGTTAGTAATTATCTATTATATTAGTTTTTTACTAATTATAATAGAGTTAGTAAACGTAATAATAATTAAAGTGAATCCTAAAAAAATAATTATAATAACTCTCTAATAATTTTCTAAAATACACTATTATAAAGCTAAAAAATAGGTTTAGAAATATTTTATTTTAGGAAATATAAAACTAGCCGAACTTACTATCTAGCTAATAATTAACTAAATATTAGTATAGATTCTATATTTACTATATTTAAATACATTTTACCTTTTATATTTTATTTTATATAGTTAACTATACTTCGCAGTTTCTTTCCGCTAAAATATATTAATAAAATTAATATATTTTAAGACATAAGGTCTTTTAAAAATAATTTACTACTTTAGGTACTTTTAGAGGTATTAGTAATATTTCTACTTTTTAAAAAGCCTAATTTTATTATATTTTTAGGTACTAGTAAACTAGAATAAAAAAACTATAAAGTATTTATAAAAGACTACTATAATATTTAAAAAAATAAAATATTTATATAATTCCGTAATTTAATTTTAGAGAAAATATATAATACAATAGTAAAATAAGTTTATAAAACTATTAGACTTATAGCGTAAATTCTCTCTAAAATTTATTATTTTAGTATTAACTTTAAAACTACTAAACTAAAACTAAACAACGCGAAAAGTATACCTAAGTTAATATTAAAAGTAAAAATAAATTAACTATTATTTATAAATATTAATAAAATAGTATACTATTTAATTACCTTCCTATTTTATTTTAAATTAGACTTAGGTTAGAGAAATATAACAGAAAGTATATAATTATAAAATATATTTAATACTTAATATATTATAGTAATTTAGTATTTTAAACTCTATTTAGTAGACTATTAATAGACTCTACTAGATTTTAAATAAATAATTAGCCTATACTTAAATTAATTAATAATTCCTTTTATTTTAGGAAAGACTAAAACTTCTAAATATAAATCTATATAAAAACGCCTAATAGGTTTTTAATATTATTAAAATAAGGCAATATAAAAGTTCATAATATTAATAGATTACCTTTTTCTATAATAAGGCTAGTAGTTTACTTAGATACTCCTTTTAGTAGAATAGACTATAGTAAGCTAAAGAGATTATAATTATTTAAGTATTAGCTATCCCTAAAAAAGCGGCAGTAATTTTAGGCAAATTTAATAAAAATAAAGCTTTTAGTACTCTTTAAAATTATTTTTATAAATTTCTATTTAAAAATATATAATAATACAAAAAACTATATTGATAATATATATCTACCTTTTAATAATGTTATTAGTATTATAAAGTAACTTAAATAAATAAATATTAATATCTATTTATACGTAGCGAGATACCTATAGTACTAACCTTTAAGCTTTTTTTACTTTAAATTTTTATAAAATAGTTTTATTCTACCCTTACAGCCTCTATCTAATATAAAAAAGTTATTATTAATTTTATATATACTGCGGGGCGCGATTTTACGTAGTACTAAAATATTAGTTAGTACTTTTAAAAAAGCGAACTACTAATCTAGACTAATATAAAATAATTTTATATATTTTATCCTATATACCGGTAAGTATTTTATTATAAAATATATAACTATATAAGTTATATAAGCGTTTAAATTATTATTAAATTTAACTTAGAATTAGAAGTAGTAATAAAGTAAAGTCTAGTATATATTTATTTAGTTAACGCGCTTCTAACGGTAAAACTAGCTTTAATATAATAATTTTATATACTTTAAAATATAGTTTAATATATATTAATATCTACTATATAATATAGAGCTATATAATTACTTATATTATACTAACTTAATTACTTAACTTTATAAATTAAATATTATTCTAAATTATTTAGTAGCCCGCTTAGCTACTACTTAGTTATATACTAAGTATAAATCTATTTCTTCTATATAGTAGCATAATAACTATTTTATTTTAGTAACTTTTTATACGTACCCCGCTCTATAACTTTACCCTTATAGAGTATAAAAATTTAATTAGCGTATATAATTATACTAAGCTAATAAATAATAATAAGTATAGTACGCCCCTATATAAGCTTAATAAAAACTTTTTAAATATACTATTCTATTTCTATATTAAGTATAGTTATAGCCTTATCTAGTATAATAATACGTAGGTCTTTTAAAATAGTATAAGTAATAGCTATATACTATTTTTTACTATTTAATAAGTAAAAACTATGCTTTCTAATTTTAGTATTATACTAGTCTAGAAAAGTTAAGATTTTATTATAAATACTTATAACGTAATAGGCGATATATACCTCTTTATTTATAGTATTTTAGTTAGTATATTTTAAATTATATATTAGCGTTTTATTAAATAGTATAGTATTTTACGGAACTACGCTAATATAACTTTTAATTAAATTAATAGTTAGATTCTTTATATTATAGTTATTTATTTAAATATTTTTAAATATAGTATTATAAAAGCGGTATAATAGATAAAATATAATAAACTTACTACTACTAAACTCGCCTATAAATACTATAGTTATACCTAGGGCGTAGTAAAAATCTAGGCCTATTAGTGCTAGCTTACGCTAATTATAAGAAAAATAAACGTTATTAAAGCGTAGCTTATTTATATATTTTAAAAGTATCTCTACGTTTGGTTTATTAACTATAATAGGCTACTTTTTAAATAGTTTAAGTATACGCTTTAAGTTAATTATCGTAGATTAAATTATATAGTAAAAGGTACTAAAGAAGTTAAATAGACTTTATAGCTAGCCTATATAAGTTATAAGTATAATAAATTTGCTAATATCTTATTTACCTATAGAGATCTAGTATACTGTAATAAAGTAAATAATAAGTAAATCTAGTATAAAAACTATATTTTATAATATATTTATTAGGTTTAGTAAAAAGAGTATCTAATACTTTATCTTTTAGTACTTATTAATAGTATTATAATACTAGTTAAATTTATACATCTTAATATTAAAATACTTAACTATTTTATATAAGATTATAGAATTATTTCTATAGTAGTTAGTATCTATATTTATAATAGGTATAGAGTAATATACTTAACTATATCTTTTTTATAATTAGTATTAACTATTTTATAGCATATTTTAGCGTACTATTAGGCTATATAAATTATAAAATAGATATACTAAAATATAATAATAAAAATAGTAAGTATATAGTACGCGTTAAATTTAATAAAACAGTAGTTAATAGCGATAGTAAGATTAATAAGTATAAATATAACTTAAAAGGTTACGTACTCTAAAAAGATATTAATAGAATTACCTTTACTAAGTATAAATAGAATCTCGCCTATTTTTTTACTAAAATAAAAATCAAGACTAAAACTATATATATACTTAAATACTATAACTAATAATTTATAGTATAAGTACTATTTTATAAAAATTTAAAATATTAATTAAATAGCGCTAAGTAGGCCGTTGTTATTTTAAATAAATTAATAAAAGATAAAAATAATAATAGCCTTTTAGGAATTACTGCCTTTTTTATTTATAAGTTTATTAATAATTTTGCTAATTTAACTTAATACTATTAGGTTAATAATATACTAGACTAAAATAATTAAAAAGTAAATAATAACTAAAACCTATAGGCAGCTATTTTTTAAGAGCTATAAATAGGAGAAAAAGATATAGTATTTCTAAAAGTACTTTTACTAGCTATAAAATAGCGTATCTATAGGCCTATTTTAAATAAAAAGTGTACTATTACTATAACTATATTTATTACTAATAAAATAGATTAAGTTATAGAAGCTATTTATATAAGTATTTATAGAGCCGATCTTACAGTTAGCGCTATTAAAAAATAAAATTATTTTACTAATATTATAACTATTATTTACTTTAGCGCGCCTAAAAAGGACTGCGAAGATAATATAAAATATAATAAAAGCTAATAGTAAAATAATATATAAAATACTTATAGTAATTTTACTAGCTTTCTAACTTATTATACTAAAGCTTATACTCTTTTTAGATAAGGGTAAGATAGACTATTTATAAGTATAGGTATAAAGAGTAATAAATAAATCTATAAAAACTATTTTAAAAATCGCGGTAAAGCTCTATATAGTAAAATAAATAATTATTAGTAATAGCTTTAAGTTAAGTAGTAAAATAAAAAATAGGTAGTATATAAAAAAGACGCTAATAGTATAAATCTAAAAAAAATAGATTAGTAAAAGCTTATTAAAATAAAAAGTTTTATAGTTATATAACTACTTTAATAGTATAAAAACCGGTAACTTACTATAATATATTTACTAGTCTATTACTCTTAGTTATATAAGACGATAGTGTAGACTATAGTAATAATAAAATTACTAATAAAGGTAGCTACGGCGAAAATAAAAAGCTAGTTAAAAATAAACTTTTAAAAGTACGTTACGTTATTATAGGCTATCTTTTTAATAAAGTTATATATAAGATTAGTTATAAGTAAGAGCCTATTACTAAAACTAGTAGTAGCGGGCTTAGTAATATTTATATTATTATTAGAAATAAAAATACTACGCGCTGTAAACGCCGTAAAAAAAAATAAGTAAAAATATAAAATAGGCGTAGTAAAGTATAGTTAAAATATAAAAAATAATAAAAATATACTTTTAACGCGTATAATAGTTAGTATTAGCTAAAATAAATAAATACTATAGTAAAGCTATTACATTCACTAAAACTATTATAAACTTAGTAATAGGGATCCGGATAATAAATAGAGGAATATTAAAATAAAAAAATAAATATAGATATAAAAAGGGCGCGTAAGGCTTTAGAGGAAATTATTTATAAATTTTTTTTTAGACGCTAGGAGTAGATATTTTATATATACTAAAATAAATTAATATATATAATCTATAGTCTAATTACTATATATATAAATAATAAATAATTTATACCCTATAAAAATCTAACTTAACTTACTTAGACCTAATAGGTATTATATAGACTTACTAGTAACTATTTATTACTTACTAATCTATTAATAAGTGTATTTAAAAAAGAGCTTTATATAAATTAATAATATAATATAATTATATTAATATATTAAATATATATAACTATACGTAAGTATACTATAAATATTTATACTTTTAATATACTATTTAAACGTAGTATACTAGATATTAAGAGATATAAAAAAGATACTAATTAAATATAATTATTATATATATGTAGTTATATTAGAACAAAATATCTAATTTAATTCTTATATAAAAAATATTAACTTACTAAAAATTATAGGTTATTCTAGTCTCTACTCTAGTCTTCTTTTACTAATATCTAAAGGTAATTATAAAGGCGGACTAAGACGTCTATTTTAGTAATTTTTAAATTGCTCTAACTATAGAAATAATAGTCTTAATCTAAGTAATTTATATAATTTAAGTAAAATAATATATAAACTTATCCTTCTATATCTAGTAATATATATTCTTACTTTTAATTAGGCTAGTTTTTTTAAAGTTAGACTAAAATTTATTACTTATATTAATAGCCCTTTTTAAATATACTATATTTAGTTAAGTCTTTTTATATACTATAAATATCTAAGCTACTAATATAATATTCTTAATTTAAGCTAGAGAAATTATTAGCTCTATACCTTTATAATTATAGAGAGCTTATCTCTTGTCTATTAAGCTCTATATATACTAGATAGTTAAGGTCTTTTAGCTTATATATTGCGTTTTCTTTTTTTATATTTACTTTCTCTAAAAAGCTCTTCTAAATCTTTTTTTTTTAACTTTTTTATTTAATAAGCCGTACTTTATTATAAAATATATTTTATTTATAATTACGGCGTTAAAGCTTTATATATAGTTAGTATTAAAAAATAAAATTTTTTTATAGTACTTAAGCTTACGTAAAAATATAGAAACTAAAATATTATAATATATATAATTAGTACTACGCTGTTTTATAAATATATTTACCTAATTAAAAAATAAAATAGCTTTCTAATAACTAGATATCTTAAAAGTATAGAAAAAAACTAGTTTAATTTTTACTAGGTCTGTACCTAATTACCTAGTAGAAAGCTACCTATTAAAACCTAAAAATTATAAATAATAAGTATAGGGACTTTCTATATAAAGCGGCCTTTTATAATATTTTAATATTACTTTTACTATTAAAGTCTTTCTAATACTAGGAGGTCCGCTTAATTAAGTATATTAGTTATTAATTACTAATTAAGATAATAATCTACTATAATAGGAAAACGTCTTTTTAACTTTTATTATTTATAAAATTAAGTATATAATTAGATAGTTAGGATAAGTAAAATTTAACTAAAGCCCTAATAGTATCTTTCTTTCTATTAGGAAGTTAAAAATTATTAAATAAAAAATCCTTCTACGTAATATTATTAATATTAGTAATAGTAAACTTTACTATAATTTATTAGTATAAAAATAACTTTACTAAATATAAAATAAAATTTATAAAATAATTTATAGTCTAAACTAAAACCGAGTATACTTAGACTATATATAAGTAATTTATAGTTTTTTATTTATTTTAAGTCTATATTAACGTATCTTATCTAACTATTACTTTAATCTAGTTTACTATAAATACCTATTACACTTTTATTTAGTTTATAAACCCGTAGTATAAAATAGTTAAAATTTATTTTTTAAAAAAAAGTTATATTTACTATAATTTAGCTCTTAACGTGCCGGCTAGCTACCTCCCCCCCTCCCTTAATATAGAACGCTTTTTTATTATACTAATAATAGTAAATTTTTTATAAAAAATAGAATATATAACTGCGCTTAATTAGTTTTTCTTTAATTCCCTTTAGCTGCGTATAATACTAAAAAAGATATATTTTAAATAAATTAATCTATATTATAACGCGAAATTTTAGAATAGAGTATTTTATTTTAGTTTTTTTAAATATTTTTCTATTAAAGTCGATATAGCAACCCTTAATATAAAAAAATTTAAAATTATTAGACTTTATTCTTTTCTCTCTATAATTATATTTAAAATATTTTAGTTCTTTAGTACTATAATAAGTAGTATAGGTTTTTAAGTTAAGCTTAAATAGGACTAGAAGTAGGTTATATATAATTTTTTTTTTATAAAAAAGTAAGGCGAGGCGCTTAACTATAAATATATAAGTAGTCTTAATAAAGTCTACTAAAAGATTTAAATACTTTAAGCGCAAAGTATTTTTAAAATTATTACCTATATTACTATAATATAATTCTAGTTCTAGAAGGAAATAAAAAAAAATTAGTTTAACCTATATATAAATAAGTTTAGTATAATATATTAACTATATTTATAGTACTATAAGTATATCTTTTATAAATAAGACCCTATAGATATTTAAAGGATTTTTTTTAAAATATTTTATAAAAGTTTAGATTTAATATTAATATATAAGGTAGGATTTTTAGTTATTTTATTTACTAGTTTTATTATTAAAAATAAAAGCTACTGCTAGTTACTACACTTATTAATTTAAATATAAAAAATAAATATATATTATTTTAAATTATTTACCCCTTTATTTACTATAGACTTAGTAATCTTATATTTATAGTCTTTTTTATTTTAATTATAATTTAAAGCGTTAGTTAAATCTATCTATACCTCTTTAACTACTTATATTTTATTTACTTTTTTGTATACTAATTTTAATACTCGGGCTTTAGATTTCTTAGGTTTAAGTTTTTTAAATTTAGGATCGTCTTTAGCCGGGTCTTCTAAGGTAGGCTTAAGTAATACCTTTTTAACTATAATTATTTTAAAAGTATTAATAAATTACTAAATAATTTATAATATAGCTATACTCTAGCCTTATAGATTAAAACTACTTAAAGGAGTAGAGTAAGTAGTTAAGCTATTTAGCTTTATAACGTTAAGCGTAGTAGATATTATAAAACTTTAATAAAATAGTAATAATTATAATAAAAGTAATATAGGCAATTAATAGCCTTTTTTTTAAAAAAAAATCTACCTATTTTTATATATATTAATATATTTTACTATACCGTATATTTTTACTAAAAGCCCCCTTTACCCTTTTACTCTTTCCTTTATTTATTAAGACGGCTACTAAATTATATATAGTAATAATAATTACGCTGTATTAAAACTACTTAATTAAGTTAATATATATAGTATATACTAATTTCTCTTTAAGAGATCTAAAAGCTTATATCTAAATTATTATATAGTATATAAAAAGGGTGCTATAAAAAAAATATTTAATAGGGAAATAGAATATCTCTTCTAGCTATTATTTACTAATTTCTTTAAGCGAAGAATTATATAATTAGCTAATAATTATTTAATTAAAGTATAAGCGTCTAGCTTTAAAGCTTATAAATACTATAAACTAATAAAATAAGTAATTACTATTTTTTTATACTATAACTATACTAAAATAAGTTATATTTTATTTTTTAATATTTTTTTTTTAGCGCTAGTAAAATTTATTTTCCTAACCCTTAAAATAAAATATATATACTAGCTTTTACAGTTACTTTAGAATATCTAAATTTAGCTATAAGCTTAAGTATATTTTTTATAAAGATAAATATATTTTACTAATTATTAGTAAAGCGTAATACTTTTTTTTTTTTTTTAATAAGCCTTTTATATTAAGGCTACCTAACTATTTAAGGAAAGTGCTTTATCTTCTAAATGAACTAACAACCGGCTCTTTAAGTAACTAACTAGTAAATATAGGTTATATTACTAAATATAGTTATATTAAACTACTAGTCTATTACCTAATTAGGCCTAGTTCGCCACGCTAAGCCTATTAGGAATAGATTTTCATCTCGTCTAACTTTAGATAGCAATTTAGCCTAAAAACGCCTCTAAATATAACGTGTTCCGCGCTAGAGATTTTAGCTTCCTATAGCCTTATATTAATTTCTTAGTAGTACCCCGTACTTCTAAAAACTCTGTATTTTACTATATAAAGTAGACGCGTTTAAAGAACACTGTAATAAGGAGAGGAATCGAACCTCTAATACGCAGAAGAGACCTTAAAAATTAAGAAATTTTAGTATTTTTAGACATATACTCCTACTATGCCACCCCGCCGCATAATACTTAATAAATTTATATATATACCTAAATATCTACGTTATAGGAATTAAAAATATATTTTTTAGGCGGTAATAAAAATAGGGAAACAGTTTTATAATCTTTACTATTAGAATTTATAGTATAAGTATAAAGCTCGCCTATAAATACGTAATACTATTATATAAATTTATAGCCTAATATAATAAATATAAAAGGAGAGAGTTAGTAAAAAGTAAGTATATTAGTATAATTAGATAGAGTGCGTAAGTAGCCTAAGGCTATTATCTATAAATTATTTATATTAGTAGGTATACTATAACTCTTAAACTATATACCTCTATATATATTTTTTATAAATTATATTTATAAAGTTGCTACGCTAGTGGCTCCGTGCCTAGTATAAATATTAATATAAAAACTTAGAGTTTTTTTTTAATATTATTTATATAACCGCTTCCTCTATAGATTAAATTACTATTTTTTATTTATAGAATATAAACTAGCGAGTAATAAAGTTATTATTATTAAAGTTAAAATTTTTCCCGCGCTATATTTTATTATAATAGCCTATAATAAACTTATTATTTTTAAAAATTTTTATTTAAAATACGGTAGTGCAACCTAATAAGTAAAATATTTTTTTATTAATATATAATATTACTATAATTTTAAAGTTTTGTTATTTAATATAATAGGCTTTAATATATTTTTATATATACTTTTATAGAAAATTCTATAAGCTACTACTAAAAAAGTAAATATATAATTAAACTTACTAGCGTGTTCTAACTACGCCGATATTAAAAAACTTAAAAGGAGTAAGTATATATTTTAAAAATATAGGCGGCTATACTATATTATTATTAATTAAAATAGTAATATAAGTTTTAATTTTATATATAGCTTAGAAAACTTAGCGGCGTTTATTTAGATACAGAATAGATAAAACTTTAATAATTAAATTAAAAGATTTTATAATATTAGATATTATTTCTCTATATTAGTTAATAGTAATAATAATAATTTCTTTAGAACTAGTAATAAGATAACTCTAAACTATATTTATAAGAGACTTAGTATCTTTTTTATAAATAGTTAATATTATAATTATAATATTATACTAATAAATACTAGGTCTATCTAGTAGTAGAATAGGCTTAAACAGCTATAAGGAGATTATATTTATAAAAAATTAAATATATTAATATGGCCTATATTTAATAGTTAATAATCTTTTTATTACTTTTATTTATTTACTTAATAAGGAGCTATAAATGCGTAAAGGTATTTAGATATTTTAATAAAAATATTTATAGTAAAATAAATAGTTAACTAAGAAGTTTTACTATACTTTAGGGGCTACACTTTTTTATTTTATATATAGTTCTTTTATATAAAATAGTCTTCTAGTAGAGTCTACGCGTTTATAAATTTTTTATTTATATTTTACTAACACTATATTAATTAACTAGAGTTTATATAAAGTATATTTACTAGCTATACTACTAAGTAATTATAAATATATATATAGAGTAGGACTCCGCTAATAGAAAGTTATAATAGCTAAATTAGGTATATATAAAAAAATTAGAAGATTTTTATAATAGTTATACTAATTTAGTAATACTATTATAATTAATTAAGACTTTTAATTATAGAGTGCCGTATATTCTCTCTAAAGATATATACTATATAGGGTATTATAAATAACTTAATATCTTAGCGTTAAAATTAAATATAATTTTATAACTTAAATAGGAGTATAGCTGCGTCTTTAATCTATACTTTAATAAGTAAAACTATTTCTAATTAAGCCGTATAGATTAAAGGTATACAGAAATAATAAATAGATAACTAGATTAGAAGTAATAATACTTATAAGTATAATAAACTAAGTCTAAACTATACTTCTAAGTATTGTATATACCTTTATACTAATAGTAGTAGTTTTTTTTTTAAATACCTTTCTACTATATTTGGCCGTGCTTAAAATTAAATTAAAGAGTAGTATAATTTTAATTTAGTACTCTAAATAATTTATAAATAAATATAAGAAACTTTAGTAGTTTTCTTTCCCCTAAACTTAGCTTTTTTTAGCGCTTATAGGGTAATAGGTTAAGTTTAGGTACTAAAGGCTGTAGTAGCTTTAGTATTTTATAAAAAATTAATTTATTAAAAAATATATCTATATTACTAATAAACGCGCTATATTTAAGTAATATTAGTAATAAACTTATTAGCTAGCTTAAAAATACATAAGTATTTTAGGTAAATATAAATATATTTATAATAAAATTAATAGATAGAGCCGATTTTAGTTAAAAATATATTAATATTACTAATAAAAAATAATTTAAAAACTTTACGCCTCCGCTTAGTAGGCTTAACTTAGTATTATAATTTTAGTATAATAGAAAAACTCTACTAAAAGTTTTTAAGGAATAATATTAGGTATCTTTATATTAGGGTTATTTAATACTTTTATTAGGTTATAGTTCTATACGTCTAATTAGCTTACTTTCTTAAATACGTCCCGAATTAATAGATAGGTAAAATAGAAAATAAATAAAGTTAAATTAGTAAACTATTTTATATAATTTAATTTTACGCGATAGCTCTATATATATATTTATAGTTTAAGTCTATTAATAAGAGATTCTCTATACTAATACCCTTAAATATATCTAAGCTATAAAAATTATATAGTTATTATTTTATATCTACAACTAGTCTATAATACGCTTATCTAATAGAAAGTTAGTAAGCTATATTTACTTAAACGTATAAAGAATACGTATAGAGCGCTTTAATAATTTAGCTAAATTTTTTTTAACCTCTATTCTACCTCGCTAGTAAAATTAAATAGCTAATAATAAAAAAATAATTTAGTAGTTTATCTAAAACATATTTAAATATAATTATTTTAATTAAAAAATTGCTAGAAGTAACTAGCAGAAAGTGTAGTAATTAATAAAATTATTTTTTTTATTTTTATAAACTATAAGTAAAAAAGCAAAGACTAAAACTAAAACTAATATAATATAGAATTACGCTAGATAGTAGTATACTAAAATCTTATTTTATATAATATACTATTAATATTCCTAAATATAGAGAATATAATTATAATAGTTTAAGTTCTTTTTTAATATAGCTAATAGCGCGATATATAAAAACGTAAAATAAAAATTATTTACTAAGCCTAATTAGTATAAAAGTAGTATAAATATACTACTCTTATATTAATTAGACTTAGTAAGGTTTTATAGAATTTTATATAATATATTTAGTATAACTTTTACTTTTAACGTTAAAGTAAATAGTATACTAGCTTTATCTAGTTATATAATATTTTATTTATATTAATTAACGTACTTCGCGAGCTTTATAAAGCTGCGGTACAACGTAATAATAAGAACTTTATAAATACTAAATAGCTTAATACAATACTAACAAGACTATATATAAGTAATATAAATTTTAAACTCTTAAAAGTTATACTTTTTTCTTTTAGTAAGGATAAAGTACTCTACTAAATACAGTAACGCTCTGCTTATATTCTAATTATATATTTATAGATTAGTGACTGCTTATAATTATTTTTAAAATTATTAGTAATTACTATTTATAATTATATATAACACAGTTAGCCTAAAGGGTTACTAGACGTATAAACTTTAAGATTAAAGGGAATTATTAGGCTGTTACCTAAAGCCTATATAACTAAATATTTAGCTTTTAAGTAAGTCTAGTTATTTATCTTATACTCTATACTATATTATTAACTTCTATTTCTTAAAATTATACTTTACTATATTATAATTTTTATAAGTCTTTTTTATTTTTAAAACGTTTATTATTATACTAATTTTAAATAGGTTATCGACTTACCGCCTATTATACTAACCACTCTTAGTAGTAGCAACACTTTAAGCTAGTATAAAATCTAAAGTTAACTAAAACTATTTACCTATATATAGTTTATTAATAAGTTTTATACTAATCTACACGTATACAACTTTCTAGTAGAGAATAGCCTTTTTAAATATATTATTCTTAGCTACTTTAAAGCCCTTCTTAGCACGTTATCTTATATAGATAGATTCTAAACTAATAGAATAAAAACTTTATAAAAGTAAGTAGTTAATAAAAAAAAGCTAGAAAACCTAATATTATTAATAAAGCTAAAGGTAATAAAGCGACTCTAGGCTTAGACTAATAAAATAAGGCAGATTTATTAGTACGCTTATAAAATCTAGAATAAAAAAAAAAGTTTAAGTATTATAAACTCCGGAAAGTCCTGCTAAGGCACGTAGGTTAAGTAAGTATATACTTTTATTCTTATCTAGCAGATATTACTAATTAAGTAATAGGTATTATAGGCGGCGTAGGTACTAATAATAGTAGATATAGCTTCTTTTATTCTATAAGACTACTAGGTGAGCCGGGTGTGTACGTAACTTACTTTAGTAGGCCTTTAGTATTATTATCTTAGTAGAAAGTTTAATAGACAGTATAAAAACTTACGCAGAATTAAATAGAAAAACGTTATTTTAAATTACGTAATAAGTCTATAATAATATTATTAGTTTATAATATTAGTAGGCGGGGTAAAATATAATAAAAATAAAATATAAAAAAATAAATAAGTCTTTTATACTCCTGCTCGGGAGTGATCCTATTTATATAATAAACTAAGAGAAAAATTATTTAATAAAATTACTATTAATAAAATAAGAAATCTATACGCTGTATTTAGACGTAAAACTTATTTTTTTATAAATTAATTTTTTAATAAAAACTCTCCGCGAAGCTCTATAGTTATTTAATATTATAATAAATTTTAAGCCCTTAAATAAAAAAAGTGCAGCCTAAATTTATTAAAATTATTATATAATACTATCCGCGACTTTATAATATCTTATTTAGATAAAATAGTTTAAGAACTATTAGTAAATTATAAAAAATAATAGCTATTAAAGCCTATTAGCTTTTTTAAGTATTAGAATACTTAGCACTCTAATATTATAGTTAATATTTACAATTCTATTAACTAAATTAAAAAAAATAATAAAGTAAATAAACTATTAAAGCGGGTATATTATTATATTAAAAAGTAAAAGTACGTCTAGACCTTAATCTAAGGGTATAAACGTAGTAAGGGAATTCTATTAGGTACTAAACCGTATACGTAATAATTAAAAGCTAATTTTTAGTAAAAGCTAACTTTAAAGGATAATATCTATTTAAATAGCTACTTAATTAAATAATAAGTATACTAGTAGGCTAGCGGTTAGTATTAAACTAGTAGCTTATATTAGCGGGTACTTAGTAGGTACTATAGGAAGTAGGTAATATAACGCGGTTACTTATATGCACTATATAAATAATAGAAAAACTATATAAAAACTTTGTAACTTTTTTATTATTAAAGTTACTTAATTATTATATCTAATACTAAAAAGTTTAAACAGTATTTATACTTTACTATTAAGACTAATAAGGTGTTAAAAAATAAAATATAAGTAAACTATTTATACGACTTTTATATAGCTATAAATAAATATCTATACTTCTATATTTTATAGATTACTAAATCAAAGATTAAGGATATTAAATTATATAAAGGCGACTTTGTCTGGCCTAGGTAGCGCGTATACTTCCCCTAGCTGGGCATAGTGGCCCTTGCTATATTTAAAGTATATTATTATATATTAACTAACTTATAATAAAAGGGAAGAAAAGTTAATAATATAGTATTAAAAATTCTAAATACTAAAATATTTTAGGTAATAAATAAAAATAAAATAATAGAAAATATTTACAGAATTTTTAAAATTAAAAATAAATAAAAATAAATTATTTAGTTTTATAAGTAACTCTGTAAAGAGAACTCCGGGAATACTTTAAATATTTTTTAATTATTTAAAAGGAAAGATACGTAAGTTTACTAAAAAAAAGTTATGAGTAGTTTATTTAATATATTAACTAGAAATAAGCTAGCGTAGACGTATATAAATAAATTATTATAAATATTAGCTTTTAGAGTAACTTATTTATCTAAACTAAAAAGTATAGCTCTTTAATTAATATAATCTTAAATATTTTAAAGAAAGGTATATTATCTTCTATTACTTTTTTCTAGTATTAACTTTACTAAAGAAACTAGCTTTTAGCTATTTAAAATATATATTAGCCCTTAATATCTATTACTATTAAAATTTAAAAAAAGGTTACTTCTTTTAACTTTACTGTCTTAGGAGTAAATATTCTTACCTTTAAGCTTAGTTTTTAATTAAATTTCTTTTATAATAGAGAGGCTATAGTTATTTTACCTATTATAGAGATTTCTTTTATTTTTTAGTTATTTAGATATTTTATACGGCGCACTTCCCCTTAGAGCTATTTATATAAATATAAGCTAACTAAAAGTAGTCTTTTATATTTTACTAAAAAGCTTTATACTACTACTATTTTATACTATAGGTAATTATATTTTAAAACTCTTATTTAATTACGCAACCTATTTCTAATAATAAATAAATAAGTATAGTAAGTTCTTTAAAGTAATACTATATTATACTAGTTTTTATTAAAATATTATTAATCTTTTAAATACAAATACGCTAAAGTATAGTATTAAATATTTTATATTACTTTTTATAATTACTATAGAATACTTAGCTTACGTATATAAAAATAAAATAGTTTATATTTTTTTTAAGAAGTTTAAGAGTTACTAAATTTATTAGGTATTTAAATATTACTACGTCTTTTTACGTAATCTAATTATAGACTTCTTATAAATTAAAAATTAAAAATCTACTTATACTTACTAATTTATTAATATACTTTACTAGGTTTAGTTTTACGGGAAAAAAGTTATTAAATATCTTTTATTATTTTTTACGCTAATATATAGAAACTAGACTAAAGTCTTCTTATTATAAAAATATAGTAAAAACCCTACTAGTTACCTCTAAATTAGAAGGGCTAAATATTAAAAAGTATTTTTTTATAATAGCTACTACCTCTAAATTCTCTTTAGAATAGACCTATTTATAAACTAAAATTATATATAAGTAGAGTATTATATTCTACTTTAAAGAATATATATTTAATTTAAAGTGCGTAATATAAGAATTCTTATAGCGCTAAAGCCTAAACTTTTAAATTTTACTTTTTAGACGTTTACGTATATTATAGGCTTATAACTAAATTTACTACTTTAACTTCTATAAAGCACGGGAGGCCCTATAATAAAAATTTTTAAATTATAATCTTTTAAAAGGTAAAATATATCTTTTTTATAATTAATTATACTATAACAGCTAGATATTAAAAGGTAAAAGTAGGTTTAATAAAGTAAAAAAGTGCTTTAAAGGTTATTTTAGTATAAATATGCTTCTTAAGTTTAAATAGCTTTTAATTACTTTTTATCTCTCTAATCTTTATTATAAGCTCGACTATATATAGTAGAGTAAGCTATTTTAGACTACTATATAAACGGTATATTTAAAAGAAAGATAAAAAATTACGTAATAAAAAATTAATTATATAAAATAATTTAACTAGTATTTAAAAGGCCTTTAAAGGTTATTCCTCTCTTTTATTAAAATTAAAATTAGATAAAACTATTTTAATAAAGCTAAAAAGCTAACTAAGAAAATTTTAAGTATATATAATAAGCTTATTAAGCTAAATATTAATAACAAGATTAGTTATATATAAACACTAATTATATAGGCGCGTATCTCCCCCGTATATAAAGCGAAAAAATATTAAATAGCTGCCTTTTATTAAAATAAGGCTTATAACTTTAGTAAAAAGAAAGTCTTTACCTATAGTATAATCTATTTTTTTATTTTATCTATATAATTATAACTAGGACGGATTAAAAAAAGTAGAATTTCTTTTAACTAAGTAATTAAAGTTATTACTAAAAAAAAGCTTTAGTTTTTAATTTCTAGTATTAGTATATACTTATTTAATTTTATTATTTCTAATTTATAGTTAAGAGTAAGGTAGTTGTTACTAAAAATAGCTAGTTAATTTTAATAATATTTATAAAACTAATAATATAAGCTCTGTGTCGACAAATATCCCAGTCTCACTTTAGAGATTTTCACGTAAGATTTTGCCAAGAATAGAGACAGCTCCTTTTGTGCAGAAGCCAAATTAAAGCGGACGGAAGTGGTGAGTGCAGTAGTGACGATAGCGAGACCAAGCGCACCCCCGAGCATGCGGGACTGTACCATGGCGGACATTGCGACTGCTATGGCATATGTCAGCCGTTTTCTTACAAGACCCTAGAATTTTTCTGTCGGCCTTATCTGGCAGTGAGGAAAGGGAAAGGAAAAGAAGCTGATCTTTTGGGCGAATGACGAACCTTTGTCTCTCTTTTCAACATTGAAAGGAGTCATGACTATGAGGCAAGCGAGGTTGACTCCTGTACCAAAGCCCGCAAGTCCTTCATAAATGTATGTCTCGGGTGGGATACTCAATGACTTCGGAGCCGTAGAGAGGAGTCCAGTGCCGATAACCTGAAAGATTGCTCCAACAAACATGATATACAGTGGTGGAATTTGGAAGCGTTTCGCCGCATACGGTGCAATTATGGAACCAAGGGGGTTCAGTACAGCATATGGCAGGAATCGAATACCCGCTTGAAGTGGGCCGAGGGCATTGACGGCTTGGAAGCGTAACGGGATCTGAATGACAGCAACGGTGAAAGGCATCCCGGTAAGGAAAATGCTTCTGTCTTCTAGTGAGTTAAAGGTTTTCAAGATGTGAAGGTTGCCAATTTGCATACAGGAGCATTCCGACGGCGAAACGATTCTGGAGAAGCCGCCATGGGAGGACCGGCTCGCGCACGCTCTCACTGCTGGTGGCAAACTTTGACCAAGCAAAAAAGCAGACCCAAAATATTCCACACAACACTAGGCAGGTTACAATGAGCGGCGAGCCCCAAGGATAAGGATTTCCCGCCTGTTCGAGGCCAGTCACGAGGAGAACAGATGCGCAGAGCAGCAAAGTCGTGCCGATCAGGTCTAGCCGGGAGAGTTGAGCCTTCGAAAATATTTGCCTAAATTCGGCCGCTTGACAAGCTGGGCGACTGTGATGTGGGAAATTATTGGGCAAGAATATAGCCAGACCTAAAACACAGATACTACCGGCGGGTACACTTAAGGCTAGTTAGCTATCTTACGTCCAAGGGAAGTTTTGTTTACATGTAACAAGGTAGGCACTTACTTGAGTAAGAACACCCAACGCCAGGTGGAAAGTTGGGTGATTGCACCACCTAACAGTGGACCGAGTAAGAATGCCAGAGCAAAGACTGAGGATATGAGACTCGTTGTGCGCGCAAACTTGATTGGAGGAACGAGCTCAAAGAATATAGCGACAATCACTGAATAGCTTCCAGAAGCACCGATGCCCTGAAATGCTCGCAGGATAATTCTGGACCAAGGTAAGCCTCTTGTTCAGGCTTCTTATTCTTTAAAATCATGTTAAAGCACATTGGACCTACAACTGCGTCATATTCTGAGAAGCCCCGCAGGCTCCAGAAAATATGGTGAATAGAGAGAGGCAGCTTATAACTATAGTCTTTCTTCCAAAGACGTCACTTAACTTGGCAAAAATAATAAGGAACCCTTCGTCTTATCGTTAGCGAAATCAAAGAGGTTATGAAGAGTACAAACCTGTGTATGTTAGTAAGTAGGCTGTTACGATCCAGCTCGTCATGTTGAAGGCGTGAAGGTCATCAGCGATCGACACCAGCGAGGTCGCGACAATGGAAACTTCTATGGTGACTAGCAAGATCGCCAAGCTTAAGCTGCATGTTTATCAATATGATACATATTCAGCAGAAAGATCCATTTCAGGGCTTACATAGCAGATACGGCAGCCAATGGCCATCCTCTAAGATACTTGATCGTCTCGTCAGTCGTGCTACGTTCCGGTTCGCCATTCCCGTCCGAGATCTGGTCCGAGCTAGATGATAGCATCTTTTCTGTTTTCTTTGCATGGATGATGTTGCTCATTGCCGAATGTTCAATATCTGTGCGCGTGTTGACCATGGTGATGGAAGTCACAGGATCGTATGGTAGCAATTCGGTTGACTTGGAACAGGTTAACTTCGAACAGAAAGGACTAGACATCAGGCCGTGGCCTACACGTGGGAGACATAAACAAGCCTTCGTCCATAACCCTTGCCGCTGGGTTCGGACACCGAAATATATCACCTGCAGCGGAAAGATGCCCCTAAAAATAACGGAAGGGACGGGCTCTAGAAGCTTTGGCGGCACGGCCACTGCTAATGAAGGACATCTAAAGCATCGCTAGCGATCCGGGGGAGTGTTAGTCTAGACCGATTTGAGTAGCCGGACGTTCACGCGCCGCAGGATCATCCCGTTTCAGCGTAGCGCAACGCGGCGAGATGAATGTTGGCGCGTATCGGAGGTGCAGTGTTGGAGACGTAGGCAGTAGTGGGCGGGCTGGCGAGTGGACCCGCAGCATGGAAGGCGGTCAAGACCCCAACAAAAACCACGCCGCATGTGCCACTTGTATTCGGGCGTGCAGCAACAGGTAAGCTCCGAGCTACGTAAGGGATGTGTTGATTTGGCGGATCTACTGTATTCATTCTATGCGATCAACTCGTAATCAGGCAAGGCTTGCGTCGATGATGCTCTGCGACTCCAGCTCTGCGGTCCATATCCGGTTGACCTTGAGCCCTGAAGCTGCAAGAAGCTCACTCCACTGCGTCTCGGTCCGTTCCACCGCCCCTGCCAGCGCCATGACCATAAAGTCCGAGCGCATAGAGAAGGCACATGCATCCCGGTTAGGGATGGCAAACTCATTCACCAACACCCTCGAATACCCTGGCTTCATTGCAGCAGCAATGTTACGCAAGATAATGAGGCATTTACCGTCGTCCCAATCGTGCAAGATATTGCGAAGGTAGTAAACCCGAGCTCCTGAGACCGCATGTTAGCCCCTATTCAATCAACCCTCTATGGAGCCATACCTTTAATCGGCTGAGGCGTGAAGAAGTCATGCGGCATAGCCTCCATTTGAGTGCTTGGGGGAACCTGATCTATAGTGCTAGGCAAGCCTTGTAGGACCATGCGTCCAGGCAAATCCGGATATCGGCCCTGGATGTCCAGGATTTCTTGACCCATGCTTCCACCCACGTCAACTAGAAGGACCCCACGAGGATCGTTTCTGTCAAAGTTCCTGACGATCTGCTCTTCGAAAGGATAGAAGTCTAGCCAAGACGTATGTCCGTCGCGTTGCGCCATCATCCACTGCTGGAAATTTGCTAACACCTTGGGACGTTTGGGAAGCCATTGGAAGAACAATTCAGGTCCGAAAGCAAGGTTAAATGGGAGGTTTGAAGGGTCTCTGGGGCTCCTGTAGCCCGTTGTGGCGAGGAACTTGGGGAGTGGCTGCATGCCCGGAATTACGAGATCGTAACTTTAGAGAAGACTTTAGCACTTCTTTCATCAGTTGAAGAGGGCAATTTACAAGAGACGAGCACCAGAATCGCCTTTGTTGGATGCAAACGCCATCGTGAGCTTGCTGGGACCATATTGGCCGATGTCCGTTTCGTCGACGGCGTGGATGGATGCCAATCCTCGCATGATACGCTCGAGCAAAGCCTCTTCGCCCTTTGTGCTCTCGGCTAGTTCTTTCAAGGTAACTGGGTCCTTACTCTCTGCAAGCATTTTGAAGATGCCCAGGTCGACTCCGATCTTAATGAGTAACTGATCCGCCGACTGGGAAGAATAACTCCTCAGTCATAGACTCCTTTAAAAGCTATAATGGAGGGCTTACTCCGAATAGAACCTCTTCAACAAGCTGTCCAGGGCTCTGTAAAGCAATACATAGCTTCTGGGATGCCTTGAGGAGGTTGCTCCGTAGCTGCGCGTCGGCTGAATTGCCATCATGTCCGACCAGGCTCTTACCTAGGTGCTCTACTTCGGACAGCAGACCAGGAATATTTGGATCCATGACTAGAATATCAATCGAAGGAATTGAGAAGTTGGGTGGGCGTGTGTAGGTGTGTGATACGTATTTGAAGTAGATTGGCTGAGCAGAGTGAGACAGTGAACACCCATCAGGGAGGTGGCACGGTACAAAATATATACCACGATCATAAGGATCAAGGCCACCTGGTCTGCACCCTGTTATATGTATTCTTCGGACCCCGCAGCATGTGCCACATCTACGTCTGCTGTGCCGCTAGAGTCGCACACCAGTGAAAGTGCCGAGCACTTCCTCCGCATCTGGTTTAAGCTGAACGAGGGGGTTCCTCACCAAAGTTACGCCGCCACGAGAAAAGACATCTCTCTTCGCGCAGTCCCCACGCTTATCCCTATTGGGAATCGCCCCTCGCCCTATTAACCCGCCGCTTTTGACGTCTATTATACACTTATCCTTCTGTTGTTAGTCTTCTTCCTTATCTCTTTTCTTTTATTCTTTAACCCTACACCGGCGCCTTTACTGCTAAGCGGCCCGCCCCCTTTCTACGCCTCGCCTGCCTGCTCTACCTATATGATCTCCGGCTACCAACCAAAGACCCCGGTCTCTAATCAGCCAACATGCTGCGTGGCTTTCACATTCTACCTTTTTTCACCAATTATTACGCTTTTGGTCAAGCACGATATCCTGATCTATCCTCTTGGTTTAGCATGCTATCTGGTTGGTGCTGTCGTTCTTGACGGCGGCTCGCAACCTCTCTAGCTTCTCGCCGGCAGCAGATTCCCCAACCGATCCGGTCTCTGCAATCCCTGAAGGATGCTGCCGTCAAGAATGTCCAGAAGAAACACAAGCTCTACTGGTCTTCCTTGATCAAGTTCTTCTTCGTGCATGTTTAGGACCTCTCTATCACGGCATCTCTCATGTAGTCTTTTGAGCACTCCCAGGATGCTACGATAATGTAAATTTCATACCTATTTCCGTTACCTGCAGTGCGTAATACGCTGATTTTGTTTGATGGGTGCGTTTGACGAATGTGAACTTTGTATCGATATATTAGGCGGCCTTGCACCAATCCTACTAGAATAAAAGACAAAAAGGAGATCAGAGAGGCTGATCGTAAGTATATGGTCGTCTGGGTTGATCCGTGGGACTTGGGATCTTGGGAGATCACTGAGGGATTTGTGAGAAAATGGGGTTGGATGCTGAAAGATGGGAGGAGCTTTTCCGCTCTACAGATCGCTGGAGATAAATCAGGGGCGGGGACCCGCTGAAGTGGGAATTTTGGGTTCAATCTCCGGATGACTATTTTCTAGCATCGGACTTTCCTATAGGCTAAGAATCGGGCAGACATTCTTCAAGGGGGTAAGGGATAGGTAAGACCCTTAAAGCGACGATGCTATAGCAAGCTCGTCATCTGAATCGGATGCAGTTTTGTTTGCCTTGAAGCGGTCTAATTCACAGTCTCGCCAGTGGGGTATCGCCTCACTTCAGTAAGTTGCTTCGGGTTCGAGTGCTGTATGACCAATTAGCTTGAGATAAATCGTCCAGTCTTCTTTAGAGGATTATGGGATTGTAGGAGTGGACGCTGACTAACAATACACGGCAAACGTGTGGCGAAAGTTGGGTTCCGCACTTTCTTTCTTCACAGTCTCGCATTTACCTTGCACTTACGCGCTAAATGAACGCGAAATGGTGAATCTATTTCCATTTTCGCCAAGACGACAATGCATACGAGCTACCATCACGTGATTAGCACAGTCCCGTCGCCTCTTTTTCGCACCACCTGACCAGTTATTAATAAACTGAAACCCTTGGTTCTGCCGCCAACTGGATCTACTCACATCGCAATCGCGATAGACCTGGACCTGGACGTTGGATACGAACGGAAATTACTCAGGGTGGATAATGTTACTATAAAGGAGAGCTGAACTCGTGATGACGTGTGCCGAGACACCTTAAAGAATGTTTTCAGCTCTGATAGAGGCGGAAGGGCGAAAGCGGTGTACTCCATTTACATAATATCAGCCCCACAGCCTCGTCTTCGCGTAGCAAAAACAGGCGAAATACGAAATACGATATGATGATCGCGAGGAATTTGAAACGCCAAGATGCCGTCCCCGATGCTTTTGAATGGAATGCGATATGTGTATCTTAAGTTAAAATCACGGCGATGGTATAAAAAGGAGCGCGCTGTAAGCGGCAACGAAGCGTCCAGACAGTTTATCCTGAGTTCTTCCCAAATTTACACATTGAAAGTCAATTCAGCAAAATGATTTCGCTCAAAGCCGCTCTTCCTCTTCTTCCTCTTCTGTTTTCCTTCACAAGTGCCGCTGCGCTCCCTTCCGACTTTTCACTGCGGGCTCCTGCCATTCCCGGAGCGCCGGCAGATCCTCCCCAGCCTGCTGACGGCGACGGCATCGGTCCCTATGACTCGAAAGACGCAGGATGGCGAGACTATCTCTCCAAAGCTAAATTCTTCACGATCGCTGCGGCTGCCGGCGAAATCGGACTCACAAATGCCGAGCGCGGAATGCGACACTACCTGGACAATTCCGGCGACGACCTCAACGTCGCTCCAGGGCCAATGATGAAGGACCTTCCCGAGTTTCATAAGGCGGCGCAGGCTTTAGCTCAGAATGAGGCCACCGATGCGTTCAAGTCCATATCTGAGGCGAGCGGCAGCAAGTCATTCTCCAGTAAATGGTCAACATATTACGCCACTAAAGATCAGAGCTGGGATTGGTATTACGCTATTGGCGGCTTTTCGTACAGCGTGACGGGCATTGTTACGAAGGCATCTGGTGGAGGATCCCTCAAGTACCAAATCCATATCTTTGATCGTTACAACTGGGACGCCGGAAAGTCTGTGGATATTGGCCCGTTCCATTTTGAAGACAGGGAACTGGGAGAGCTACATCTGAAAGGTTTGGCGAGAGAATATGTGGTGCGCGGCTCGAGCGAGGTAAACGAGGTTGAGGACTTCAAACCAGGAACTGTCATTCCACCTCCAAGTACTGGAGGCAGAAATTAGGAAACAACTCAGGGGGGCATATAGATTACGGCGCGAATCTCTACATCTCCGTGTATTAGAAACCGAATTTAATGGGGATGTTACAACTGAATTCGTGATAGAGGTGATACAGAATCTTGTACAGAGAGGGCGGTTGTCTGGCTTTCGGGTACCGGAAATAGAAAGGAGAACCAATCTCTATACTGAAAGTTTAAGGAAATCCATCATCCCATACTTCACCCCCGCACCATAAACATATATCTCTAGCATTGATTGAGTGAGATAGATCCCGGGGGCAGGCACAATTCGGTGCACTGCATGTATCCGTATGCTTCCTTGATTGCGAATGGTTACACGTATACCGATGGTCCAGGAGGAAGGTAGAGAGGCGCTTGATAGCTGCCAGGGTAACATTGATTACAGCTCAACAGGGCAGAACAGGCTACTAAATATCACAGGAGCCCGCACCATATAAGAGCGATCGCGATCGCGTCAAACGCTTCTGCAGTGAGAGTATTTTTTTTTCTATGTGTGTGTGTGTGTGTGCGGCTCAAGAGCCTTCTCATGATCCGTGGATGACTTTGGCTCGCTACCAAGCTTTATAATGACTCTTTCTCAACCATCAAAGTATTGTAGTGTAAGAGGGTGCGCCCGATCGTTGCTCGAGGTTAGGAGCTTATGTATGCAGGGCCTATAAAGGTCCATCCGACAACTTGTCGGACGGGCAGTGAGCTAGCGAGGTTCTCCTCTCATTCATCCGATCTACCATCAGCAGTATAGTACATGTAGTTCGAATACTAGACGGTTATTCTATTACCCCCCGCCCCCCCTCCTCCGACTGCGGGTCGTGAGCTCCGCCATCCTATCTCCGATATACCCATACATCACAGTATGAGTCCTACATATAAGAGTTTCTCTTCGAATCTATATGCAAGTGCACTTTGGACTGCGCAGGGTAGGCATGTGGATCCTAGGACCGAAAGTTTGAGATAGTATCAGGCTAGCTCATATAGCTACCCCTGTTCATACTCTTCATACACGTATATAAGCAGCTCTCCTACAGAGCTATTGCAATCAACGCAGTTCCTCACATCTACATCCGCACAGTGATACAACCTGTGATAGATAGAAATCATCGAACGGAGCGCACTTTGGGCGTCGGTGGCTTTCATGACTGTATGTACTGCCTAAATCACCACGAGCGGCCGTTTTCCACTTCCTACTATTGTGAACTTAGAAAATGAACAAGGTGGTATTATTTTCTAACAGGTGCAACGAAAAGCGTGGCCTTAGCAATCCTCAATGAACTACTCTTTTTCATCAAGACTGTGATGAAAATCCTTATAGAGAATGAACGGCAAGGTTCTCCTTGGACAAACCTTAAACGTCTCATGCCTTAATATGCGCCCTGGCCCAACTCGTATTTATGGTAGTACCTCCAATTCCTTCCCGCAGCAAAGACCAGATGGGTCTGGAGGTTAGAAAGGATCCAGAACAGGCGTGTCGAAGAATTCAGCAAAGCCAAGTTTAAGAGCGGGTTGGTAGTTTTTAGATTCAGATTACTAAGCCACCAAACAGAGCCTACAAGTTAGTAGAAGAAGACACTATAATTGTTAAAGGATCTTAATTAGAGAGTATTGATGAGACCGAATAATCTGATTTTAATGGACAGCATGATAGCTTTAAGATGTGGGTTGAAAAACGCCTAGAAATAGGGATAGGGAACCTATCTCCTTCTCGAGGACGAGTGTTGGGATGTGTCTGACAGGTATGATTATGAATTTGTAAAAGACATGCAGAAACTGCCGCCACATAGAGATACAGAAAAATGTTTATTTGGTTTGGATTTGCATAATGGGAGTCTTTTTTGTATGGTCCGCACGAGACACAGTAGAAGTTTGTACACAGTAGAGGTGCTATACCCACACCTTATACCCGACAATGGAGCTGTAGAGCCGTACACAGTACTATCGATCGTGAGCGACGAGGTGATGTCTCGAACATCGAACATTGAGGCGACGAGCAATGACATGTGCCGCCGAACTGCAGAACGTTGGGAGACCAACAGCGGACAGACAAATGTTTATATTTGTAAATCGCATGTAAACCTTGTCAAAACTGCCAGGACTTTTGATGATTATATCCTACTCCAAACAGACTCTCAAGCAACTCGGATCGGCGAGAAATATACACGGTTCCTACAAGGGATAAAGATACTGCAGGCCAATAAGCAACCCAGAGCCATGCGGATTGGGGCAATTGCGGTAGGCTAAAAAACGCCTAAATAACTTAGCTAGTGCGAAAAATTCTTAGACTGGGAATGTTTTGTCTTACAGTTACCGACGTAATAGGGAGAAAGAGCTAGAAATCTTAGTATGCCTAGCTACAACTTGCAAGTACATGTTAGGGGAAATCATTAAAGAGACTTACCAGAGTAATCCTTGTCAAGATGCTTATTATATTTCCTTGGCGCGTCGCCTCCGCACTTTCTTTAAAGGCTGAGGCATTCACAAGCTTCAAATGATTAGTAACCTGCATTTTGCATTTCCATACCATACAAGAACATACCCCATCCCGCATACTTTTGAAGAGTTCTAACTTTTGAGCCATGAGCTCATGCAAGACCCTTAATTCCGAAACTGACTCCCGGATAGACCCCAAATACTTTTGCCACCAGTTGTAAAGTCTGACGCTCTCCACCTCATAAAGACTACCATAGCTATCATGGTACTCATCCCATGCTCTGACCGTGCTAATAAGCTGATCTCTGAATAGGCGTATCGTTGACTCCGTCTCCGTAAGCTCTGATGTCCTAGTCAACATAGGGTCATCAGGGAGCTTATATAACCGTTCCTTGTCGCAATTAGTGAGATGTGAATGCGACACTTATTCAGTGTTCGAACACGAACATAGTACTTCAATCGTTCAACGAAGCAGTTGATCAGCGCCGTCCATTCCTCTCTGGCCTGAAATATCCTATGGGATTGTACCGCTAGCGCATACTGACGGGGATTCCAAACCGGATATTGAAGCCAAAGGGACCCCCCAGAAGGAGCATCGAGGGGACTAGTTGCATCTAAATAGGAATCTCGACTTTGCTGGCTTTCAAAAAAAGTGTCCACGAAACAGATAACAGAGTACAGACGCTCATCAATGCCGGTTAACAGGAATGAAGTCTGTGCCTCATAGTAGTAAGCCTCTTCATCGCCTGGTCGAGGTAATGGCAGCAACTTATGAGCTTGAAAATTGTCCTCTCCCATTCTTCGGTTATCCCGAACGGGCGGCCCTTCCCGAAGAGCGAAATATGGTATATGAAACTCAATAGTATATGTCCCAGACTATAGAGTCAGCGCCGAATTGCAGTCTTGGTCAAGTATTCCATACCAGTGATATGCGGAACTGATTCCGGAAGAGTAGATGGTTATGCAAGAACTTTCGTAGAATAGGTATTGAACGAGTCGGTGCAGTACCAATAATGGCCATAGCACAGGACGAAGTCATATGGGACACATATCTAGTATGCATAAGCAAAGATTTTAAGATAATCAATTTCCCTAAAACATACAAAGTTCGCCGCTCTGCACCATTGCGTCGTCTCTAGAGTAAGATTAGAGCACAAACTTGATGGCAAAGAGCTTTGCTCTTACATTTTCGCTCAGTCTCTGCACCAACTGGGACAAGTCTAATGCCTCCGTAGATACATTAGTCCCATGGGGAGGGTATCTGAGGTACACATCGGAGTCCCAGTGCCGTGTTGTCGCAGAGGTGTCTGTTGGGTCGCGTCTTTCGTCTAGAATGATTACGCTTGGGGTAGGTCTAGTGGATAGTGCGCCCCGCTTAAGATCGGCGAAGTCTGCACTAGTGAGGTAGCTGCGCAAGGCTGAGAAGCGAAATTTGCCTGGTGGTTCGAGGCGATCCTTCGAGTATTTCAGTAATGTCTCAATAAAATTATCCTTATCGCCTATTTCCAAATATTCGAACAAAGAAACACCACCCGGAAATGCCAGTCGATCCTCGCGCCTGTCCTCTGCGATATACAAACCCTCTGCCCTTTGTCGGCTGTACTTCTCCTCCCATACGCTGTTCAAAGCACCACTTTGACGCTTAACGGTGTCCATAAACGAGGTGTTATGCAAGGTAGTGCAATTACAGTTCTATATCATCGGGATTTAATCAGAATATTTTGGGAGGAGTAGATAATTAAATGCGAAAGGCGATTCGGGAGAATGCGCCTCGCAACCAAATCAGTCTTAGGACTGCGCAAGATTTGCGCCAATAGGCACCAGACACGTTTGCACAATCTTCACCGGTCGAGATAATTCCCGTACCTAAGCACATTCACCGCGTAAAAAGTAAGACTTTACCCCTATAAATAGTTTCTATATACCTTAGTACGCTAAGCGTACTAAGTAGTACTTAAATTATAACTTTTTTACGCCTAACGCGTTAGTACTACCTAAATTTTAATTTTTTTTTTCTACTTTTAAATCCTCTCTACTTTTTTATTTTTTATAACTAATATTTTTTATTTTAGTAGCGTACCTAATTATAATATAAGCTAAACTATATATAAAAACGTACTATATTAAATTAAGGAGTATTTAAATATTATATATAATAATATTATTGCGTTAAATAATTATATTTTAGTACTTAACTATATTAGTAAGTATTATAGCTTATAAGCTATTATAAGCTAGTAGTACTAGTTTTACTTATTTTTTATTTAGACTCTACTACTAACGATATATACTTTAGACTTATATTATTTTATAATATAAATAAACCTACGCGTAAAAATTATAAATTATAAATTATTTTTAAGTAAACTATAAGAACTATATTATAAGCTTTTTTTAAATTTTAGGCTACTAAATAACTAGATATATAATAGCGGCTTTAATAACTTTAATAAATAAATATTTTAGGGATAGCACCCTATAGTACTATATAAGAGAAAAGTAGTACTAGCTTAAATAGCTTAAAACCCTATAAAAGTAAATTATTACTATTTATATAACTTATAATCTTATAATTTTATAATTTTATTAGTTTTTTTCTTTCCTTACTAGAGTTTATATTTATACTCTTTCCTTTTTTACTAGTGCTTTTAATAAAATTAATAAACTATAATATTAGTTTTTTATAAATTACTTTTTTATTATATTTTACTTTTTACTATACTATCCTACTTTTTTTTTTTTTTTTTACCTACCTTTAGTTACTTACTATCTTTTTTACTTTAGTAGCTTTAGTATTTTTACTTATTTATTTATTTTTTTTATTATATTTTACTTTTTCTTTATACTATTCTACTTTTTTCTTTACCTACTTTTAGCTATTTATTATCTTTTTTACTCTAGTAGCTTTAGTATCTTTACTTATTTATTTATTTTTTTTATTATATTTTATTTTTCCCCTATACTATCTTACTTTTTTTTTACTTATTTTTAGCTACTTCTTATATTTATATACTAATCGAACAAATAGTGTGGCTGTGGTGGCTCGGGGCGACTAAAAGGGGTTTTAAAAAAGGAGGAGTATGTGCATGCCTTTATACTCAATGTGTCAAAAAAGTCAGGTAAGGCTAGGTCGAAAAAATATTTATATTAAGTATTATCTCTATTAGTACTAGCTTTTTTTTCTTTTTTAACAGGGTATTTATAGGACTAAAATATATATTATTACTCTATACTATATAGTTTATATATAGTCTACACTAATTACCTACTAAATAGTAACCTACTATTACTTTTAAAGAAATAGTATTAAGTCTATATTTAACCCCTTACTAACCTATATAATATAATTTATAATTAATATAATTTATATATTTAATAGCGCGCGATTGCAGAGCCGTAGTATAGTATATTATAGCTTTTTAATATATTATTATTAATAGTACTAGCTTATTTTTATAGTAGCAGTTAATAGGATTTATATAATTATTAAAAATATTATTTAACTATTTATTATTATAGTTTATAAACGTTCGGGTATAGTAAAAGTAAATTAAAAAAAAATTTATATTAATTTATTTCTATAGTAGGATAGTATTAATTATATAGCCCTTTACCTTACTAGTAGTTATTAGCGTCTAACTAGTACTATTAGGAAATATTTATAAAACGTCTAATATCTCTAAATAAAAATTACTTATATAACTACTAGTAATCTAGTTCCTTACCCTATAATATAATATTTTAATATTTAATTAAATATTAGTAATACTTAACGTAGAGGTAGTACTATCTAGTACTACTACCCTATTATAAGCCCTATAGTAGAAAAATAATTTTTTTTTAGCCTATAGCGTAACTCTTATTTATTTTTAGAGTTATCTTATTACTATATTTATTTTATATATATATAGCGGCTACGCATCTACGTATAATATAGTAGTTAATAGGTAGTTATATTATACTAGTACTACTAGGTAGTAATATCTAAAATATAAAATATACTACTACTATTATTATTACTATTAGTTACTTAACCGTACTTTAATTATAAGTAAATTATTAATATATTTATTATTTATAACCCGGCGCTATTAGCTACTGTATTTATTTATTTTTTATATTTTTTTTAACACACTAATACTGCGTTACCTTAATAATAATTATTTATTACTTATAATATACCGCTATTACTTACTATAGCGAAGAGGGCTAATATATAATAATAATAAAGGACTTAGTACTACTAGCTAGTTTAACTAACTTAACTAGTAATAATTATAAAGACTACTTTAACGCTATTACTAATAATATTATCTAATAGAAATATAGTAGTAGTAATAACTTTATAAATAATATAGCCTATAATAAGTAAATAAATAAAAAAAATATAATTAACTTAAAGCTTTTAGAGTAGGAGCGTATATATAATAAAATATTTAATATTAGGTATAACTATTTATTTACGCCCGCGCGGGAAGACGTAAAAAATTTAATTAATTTAAGTATATAGAAGAACTATAAGAGGTATAATAAAAATAAATTATATTATACTTTCTATCGGTACTTATAGTTTATTATAGTTATATTTAAAAGTACCAAGTATAAATAAATAAATTCTACCTGCTAATTTATTGCGATATTAATAATATCTATTACTAATTATATAATATAGTAATAGCGTAGATTTAAACCTTTTATAGTATAATAAGTAAGTAGACTTAAAAAGAGATAAATACTAGCGCTACTAGTACGCTATAAAGATTTACTATAGTAGTATCTATACGTACTACTATATTATAGTATTATATATATATATATAAAATAGGTAGTTAACCCTTTAAGTTAAAAGATAAATATTAAATAGACAATCTAGTTACGTATAAAGAAGTTAAAAAATATATAAAGTATTTATAAAATTTAAAAGTAAGTACTTTATACTAGTAGCCCTAAAATTTTAAACTTATTACTCTCTAACTATATAGTAGGTATAAGCTAAAAAAGTAATAATATTTATAAGAGCTTTATTAATTAATAATATAAAGAATCTTTATATATATAATACTTACTTTTTTATATTAGACCGGGGGCACTATAACGTAAATATTAAAAAAGACTATTATACTTTTACTAGATATTAATAGTAGGTTATACTAAGTTTAATATATACTATTAAAATATTATATATTATATAACTTAACAAAGTACTATCTATTAGAATAAAAAATATAAAAATTTATAATATAATAGATAATAATATCGTATTTTTTATTAAAATATAGAAAACCTAGTAGGAAAAAGGTAATATTTTAGTACTATTAGGTAAAAACTATAACTAATAAAAGTTAAATATTTAACTTTATATTTTATAGTATACTTTAAGAAATCTATAAATAAACTATATTACTCTTATATATAAGTGGCTTATTATCTTTAATATAAAATATAGTTACCTCTTTTACCCGTTTAATATAGGTAATAATTCTAAAATTCTAATAAACGGCTATAACGTCGCTAGTAAAATTAATAAAAAGTATTTATTTAATTATATTATTTTTTTAAAGTATTTCCGGTCTAACCTATATAAAATTATAAGTAAAAAAGAGGTATTATTATATAAAGAATACTTACTTTGTTGCAGTACTCTCTAGTACTAATATATAATAAAAAAGTAGCCCCTAAATAAAGTATATAAGTATAGAGGATAGAGCCCAGATTATAATATTATTATTATAGTAAAATATATATATTTTATTATAGATAGGGATATAATAATACTAAATAACTTTTTAAATCTATATATATATACTTAATAGAAGTGTTACGTATATAAAAGAGACTATTAATATATAATAAATATATTAACTTATAGATATAACTAAAAGAGGGTAGTACTACTAGTTAGTTAAACGTATTATTATTATTTTCTTATTATCTAATATATATTATTAGTACTATAGTTATATATAAGAAGTAATTACACTAAAATAACTATTTACTAAATACTAGCGTGTCGCTTTATTAAATATATATTTTTATAACTTTTATACTTTATTATAATACTTTTACTTTTTTATACTACCTAACTTACTATTATTATTAGTTATAACTTATATTATACCGGCTAGGACTAGATTTTTAAAATATACGTCCCCTAATAGCGTAGTTATAAAACTAGTATTTAGACTCTAAATAAAAAGTACTAACTAGTAATTATTAGCCTTAGAGTTAAAGTATACTATAAAATAAAATATTAATAGGTATAATATATAACAGCTTACCTCTAAGCTCTAGTTTAACTATTACCCTATTATATTTAGTACCCGTTTATACTAGTATATTATAAAAATATTAATACTAAGTAGGCCCATTAATATAGCACACAATACTAAAAAATAGTTATTATTTATTACTTTTAACTACCCTTTTTCCTAGCTATAATAAAATATTACGGGTATTTTATTAATAGTTAAAAAAAAAATTATATATACTACCTAGTTAAGCGTCGTAAAGTAATATCTAAAAACTAGTTTTTACTAAAATATCTATAATATCTCTTTATCGCCCTTAAGTATTAGGCAGCCTAGCTAAAATAACTAGGAATCTTCGCCTAATAGTATAGTAGCACTAAAATTAATTACTAAAAATAGCTAAAATAACGCTATAAAATAGGAGCGTAAATTTAAGTAAAATTTATTATTTTTTACTAATAAAAGACTAGACGTTAAAGACGCAGATAAGTAGTAAAAGATAAATAATATAAATAATATTAAATATTAATTAAATTCTAGACTAAGCGGCGTTACGTTTAAACTATAGGCTAATTATATTTAAAACCCTAATACTACTAAATATAGTATATTATATCTAAATAGGTAGTTAGATAAGGTTAATAAAAATATTAAATCTATAATAAAAACCCGCGACTCTAATACTATATTAAATAAAAAAAGTATAAATATAGTTTAGATACTTATTAACTATAATAATTCTTTATAGAAGCAGTTTTAAGAATAAAATAATAAAATATCTTTTAAGGCCCTTAGTAAGTTACTTATAAAAAAAAGGTATTTATTAATATAAAAATTACCTATAAAAGTTAAGCGTAGGGCTAAAAAGACAGGTACTCCTATTTACTAAAATAAAAACGGAGTATAGTACTCTATTTAGTATAATTTTAGTAATAATTAGGCTATAGTTAGTATTACCTATTATAAAAAAATTACTTTTTATAGAGTTAAAATTTTAAATAGTACTACTAGTAGTATTAAAACTACGGCTATAAAACTAATTTAAAAAATAATTAAAACTAACTCTACTTACTATTAACTAGAAATAGATTATACTACTAACTATAAAAATAATAAAGCTAGTATAACTAGTTACTAAGGCGTAACTACCTTATATAATACTTTATTAATTTTCGCTATACTCCTCTACGTACTAAAAAGTATAGTATTATTTTATTTAAAAAAAAAATAGTTACTATATACCTATAATATAATCTAAGTAATTATAAAAATAATAATAGGCGGTAGTAGTAGAGGTCCTAATAAATATTAAATTCTCCTAAAAAAATAAGTATAAAAAAAA
Source organism: Pleoardoris graminearum (assembly GCA_030770415.1). Classification (NCBI taxonomy): domain Eukaryota; kingdom Fungi; phylum Ascomycota; class Dothideomycetes; order Pleosporales; family Didymosphaeriaceae; genus Pleoardoris; species Pleoardoris graminearum. The sequence goes on along the minus strand of JASEKS010000116.1, from coordinate 133,778 downwards.
GTTATAGTTTATTACGCTATCTTACTTTTTAGTAAGTTTTACCTAGTACTAATAGCTAGTAGAACTAAATTCTAGTATAGTAAAAAATTTTTAAAATATTATAATTATTAGAAATAGGTAGTTATATATAATTATTTTTATTATATAAACTTTTATACTATACTTACTATCTATAAAGTTTACTACTTAAAAACTAGTAGCCTAATAGTACTAAAATAAAAAAGTTTCTCTTTTATAAGTATAACTACTAGATATAAATAAACCGGTACCGTTTACTAATTATTTTAATATATAGTAAATATTATTAATCGAGCTTTAGTTTTATATAAAGGGATATTATTATATATATATAACTATAATACTATTACCCCTATAAAGTATTTACAAGAGTAGGCATTTAAAAATAAGTAAAATAAATTTATAAATAGTAGGGACTATATAGAGTTTATTAAAATAAACTTAGTAATACTTAAAAGAGTAAAGTATTATCTTCTACTTATTTAGAGGATATTTTTTAGTAAATTTAATTTTAATACTATATACTAGACCCTAATTTAATATAAGATCTACTAACTAGCGGTACTGCCTAATAGCTTTTTAATATAAATAGCGCCTAACTTAAGGTATTCTAAAAGTTTTATAATATAAAGATATCTACTAACTTATAGTTATATATATATTTAACTTACTATTACTATTTTATTACTAATATTTATAGTACTAAATCTGGGTTTCTTACTAAAAGATAAATAAGGTATATAACTAAATATAATATTAGTGCCTCCGGGAAATAGATAGTAAATATATATATATATATATATATATAATCTATTACCTAATAACTAAAATATTATAGTCTTTATTAAAGTAAAGTTAACTCTTTAAGTTAAATACTAATAAATATTTAATAGCTATAAGTAATAAATACTACTTTTTACTTTTAAATTATTATATAAGTTTCTAGTACCGCTAGTTATAAAAACTTATATTATAATAGTACTATTATACCTATTTATCTAAAATAATTTTTTATAAAATATAATAGACTATTCCGCTACTATAGTTACAGTTATAATATATAAGTAAAAATTTTTACTACTTTTTTATACTTATATAAGTTCCTGGTACTACTAGCTATATATAATTTATTTTTAGATTAATAATAGCTCTAAACTAATTCTCCTTATATAGACTAATATAAAGCAGAATATAGTTATCTAAAATAATTTTAAGTAAAAGATAGATAACTATTTTTTAGCCGCAACTACTACTATAGTAATATAAGTTTTTAGTACTACTAGTTATATATTCTTAACTCTTAGATTAATAGTAGTAATAAATTAATATTTAATCTAAAATAACCTAAAGCGGAACGTAGGTAATTATTCTTACTTATTTAGTATAATCCTAAATAGAATATAAATAAGTATACATAGCTATATAAGTTTCTAGTACTACTAATTATATAATTTTTAAATTTAGACTAAAAAGTACTGCGAAAAGAATAAGATCTTAAACTTATTTTTAAAATTAAGGAAGAGCGCTAGACTGTAAGGCCTACTCTAGATACAACTAAAAATTATAAACTAAATAGTAACCTAGAGCTATTTATAGATAATAGTATATTTATAAAAAACTTTATAATTTTTTATTAATTAGCGGCAGTATACACGCGATACTTTTATATATTTATTAATTATATTTAATATTTTTTTAGTATTACTAGGTATAGGGTACTACTTTTAATATAATACTATCCTACTAGCGTCTACCCGCCTAGTATAATTATAAGTAAAATAATAAAAACTATATTATAAGTTATATAATACTAATACACTATATAGGCCTACTTTTTAATTACTTATATAGATTTTTAATACTGTCAGCTGTAAAAAGACTATATCTAATATAAAAATACTATCTACTAGTATCTACTAAACTAAAGTAATATTAAATAAAATACTAGAGACTATTTTAATATATATAAAAGTATAGTATTAGATATACGCCTAGTAACTTCTATTTAAGTACTTAGTATTACTATCTATATATTTATTACGTTTAAAGTAATTATACTATTTATTAACCTAAAATAATTTTAAGTAGAATATTATAATTTTTAGAAACTAATTACCTATTTAGATTTATATTAAGAATATCTGCTATACTATTATATATAGTATATATTTTTAGTTGCGTTATTATTTTAGCTAGTTAAATAGTATAGCTAGCTAGTAATACTAGGCGTTCTTCTAATATAACTCTAGATTTATATAGTAAATAGATTTCTATTTTTTTTTATTTAATATATTTTAACTCTTATTTATTTATTTATAAGAGAAGGGTTAGTATATAAATAACTTATTATTACTTTAGTTTAGTAGCCGCTAAATACTTTTACCTACTAGTAGTACTAGACTATTTAAATTTTAAAATATATTATTATAGACTAAAAGACCTACTATATATTTAAAGTATTAGGTAGCGTTCTTTACTATATTTAACTACTTTTATTACGAGATAAAATTCTTTTTTACTAGTAACTTATAGGTTAGAAAATTAATTATACTAGCCGGTAGTACTAGCCTTCTTAAATTTTAAAGTATATTATTATAGACTAGAAGACCTACTATATATTTAGAGTATTAGACAGCATTTTCTACTATATTTAATTACTCTTATTATAAAATAAAATTCCTTTTTACTAGTAACTTATAAGTTAGAAGATGAACTATACTAACTAGTAATACTAGTTTTTTTAAACTTTAAAGTATATTATTATAGACTAGAAGTCCTACTATATATTTAAAATATTAGATAGTATTTTTAGTTATATTTAACTACTTTTAGTTTAAACTAAAAGTTTTTTCTACTAGTAGGCTACTAGTAAGATTAAATAATTATCGCCTCTCTAGTCCTAAAATAGATTATATATATTTTAAAATTATACTATTTATCTTCCTAATAGTACTAGGACTAGAAAAGAATATTACTAGTAGTACTATTTAAAAAGATAGTAATCTTACTACTATTATCTCTTATTTAGCTAGTTAAATATTAGTACTATTTAGTAGTACTAGACTAGTAGAAGTCTAATAGTATTAAAAGTAATTACTTTACTACTACTATTTCTTACTTAGCTAGTTAAATATTAGTACTACTTAGTAGTACTAGACTAAAATAACTACCTTATTACTTTTATTTTTTATTTAACTAGTATATTTATACTATAGTACTACTAGACTACTTAAAATATAATAGTATTAAGCTACTATTATTTCTTATTTAGCTAGTTTAAATATTAGTACTATTTTAGGCTTATCTAGATTTAGCGGTATTAAGCTAAATTAAAAGTTAGTACTATTTAGTAGTACTAGACTAGTTTAGGTTTAATAGTGGGCTAAGGCGACTGCCCTACTACTACTACCTCTTACTTAGCTAGTTAAATACTATTAACTAGTACTACTAAGCTTTTATTATTTTTTTTATTTATTATTATTATACTAGATATACGTAAAGCCTTTCTACTAGTAGGTATACTAAAGTAATTACCTAGTACTAAATAGTAAATAATAAAATAAATAAAAATATTAGAACTTTTTATATATTATAGTATTTTTTTAGTTAATATATTAGTATTTATATAATTTTATATAACTAGTACTTTTATTAAAATAAAAAAGGTAGTAGTAAAACTATATTTATAATTAAAATAATTATATAAGCTTAGTATTAATATAAAATATAATAATATTAATATAGTAAATATATATAATAAAAATAATAGAGTATATATAATAATATATATTAAAAATTATTAATATAAATATTATATTTATTATAATTATTCTCCTCCTTTTTTAAAACCCCTTTTAGTCGCCCCGAGCCACCACAGCCACACTATTTGTTTAATTAATATACAAATATATATAATTATTTTAAATTTAAAAATATTTAATTAGACTTTTATTTAATTTAATTTAATTATATAGAAAAAATAATATTATAATATTATATATTAATACTACTATAAGTATAGTAATAATATAATATAATAATATATTATATTTTATTATAGTCTTTTAATATAATTTATTTAAATAGTATTTAAATAGTAATAATTTTTTATAATTTTAATTTAGAAATATTAATATAATTATATAATTATTTAAAAATTATTATAGGGGGATAAAAATAAAAATAACTAATTAAAAAAGATTAGTTTTTAAAAATTATATAGTTTTATTAATATTAAATATATTAAATTAAAAGTTAAATTATCTTTTTTATAAAGTAATATATAATTATATAAAATAGTCTAATTAGGCTTAGCGTATTTATAGCCTTAGTTATATAGTCTTAAACTTAAGAGTTTTTTTATACTGAAGTTTACCTATTTATAACTTTTTTACTAGTGTATAAAATTAGCTATAATATATATATATATATATATTACTAATCTCTCTATATTATCTATACTCAAAATTTAATAGCTAGTTAATTATTTAAATATTAAGTATTTTAAATTTAAAACTTTAAGGCCTATTAAAGAGAATATACACGTATTTTTAAAAGGTTAATAACTAATTTATTTTTAAAAATTTAAAATATTAAAAATAAGTAAAACTATATAAAAAATTTAACAATTGTATAATGTTTTAATTTAAAATTATATTAAATTAGTAATAGTCTAAAAATTCCCTAAATTTTAATTTAAATAAAGTGTTATAACTTTTTAAATAGTAAAAATAATAAAATAAATTTTATTTAATATTCTACGTTATAAAAAATAGTAAAATTATAATATTTTACTAATACCTAAATAGGGTAGTTTTTATTTAGGTATATATTATCTAATAATAATAATATATTATTTTATCTATATTTTACGTATAATATTTTAAATTATTATTATAATTATATAAAATATTAATTACGTAATATATATAAAAGTATTACTAGATTTTTACTATTATTTAATTTAAATAAAATATATATTAATTATAGTAAAATAGTATTAATATATAATATAAATTTATATATATATAATATATTTAATATAGTAATATATATATATTTTATAGCTAATTTTATACTCTAGTAAAAAAGTTATAAATAGGTAAACCTATATATAAAAAAACTCTTAAGTTTAAGACTATATAACTAAGGCTATAAATACGCTAAGCCTAATTAGACTATTTTATATAATTATATATTACTTTATAAAAAAGATAATCTAATTTTTAATTTAATATATTTAATATTAATAAAACTATATAATTTTTAAAAACTAATTTTTTTTAATTAGTCTTTTTCGCTTTCACTCCCCTATATATAAACTATATTATAAAATATAAAAAATAATATATTGATATATAATAAAGTATAAAAATTAATAAGTAATAATAGATTTTAAATAAAATTATAATTAATAAAATTACTTTTTTATTTATTATAATTTTATATTTAGTTTAATTATGTACTATATATATAAATAATATATATATAAAATTATTAGATATATTTATTATATATATAAATGTAATTTATATTTTATAAAAATAAAATACTATTATTTTTAGTATAATTATATATATTATATTTAATTAAGAGAACTTTAAAAATAATATAATATTATAGTAGCACTAGATATATATTTTATAATTTATAGTAGATATATTACTATATATAGTCCCTATTTTAAAATTATATTTAAATTTATATATAGTTAAAATAAGTAAAATAAGTAGACTACTTAGAGTTTTATAAATTTTAAAAAAAAATATTATAGGACTATAATATTATATAAAAGTACTATATACTAATTTTATATAAGACTACGGCGGCACCGCTAATACTATAAAAATTTTATTAAATATAAAAATAAAACTAGTCTTTTTAACTACTAACTAAAACTAATACGCAGCTATTACTGTAGTAAATAAATTTAATATTTAAAAAATACTAGTAAAAACTTTTATAGATATAGTTTCTTAACGTTTTTTATATAAAATAACTTTACGGCGTTTTAATAGGGTATTTATTACTATATAAATATTAAAAATAGGTATATATTTCCGCTTTAACTAAAAAGTCTATATAGCCTATAGAGTAGGCGTTTCCTCTTTTTTTATTTTATTTATAGCTAGAATTACCTATATTAGGTTATTAATCTTATTAGGCTTAGGTATAAAATATTAAAAAAAATATATTAATAGCCGGGCGGTACTAAATAAATAACTTATAAAAAAAATTATCTAATACTTACTATACGCGGTATTTTACTTTAAAAATTTAAATTTTTTTACTACTAATATTAAGGAGCTATAATATATTATTAAAATAATCTTAAAATACTAAGAGTAACAGCTTATTTAAGGATAAACTAAATATATACTTTTTTATTAGAGTAGTTACTAAACTATAGCTACTATTAGGCTAAAAAAAAAAGTTATATTTATTTTAGCCCTATAGGCGGTTTATCTTTTAAAGTAAATATATTTTATTTTTAAATTTTATAATTATATTTTTATACTATAAATAAAATAAGTAAAGTAACTAGCGGTACTAAAAAAAAAAATAGTATATTTTTTTATAAATAGTTACCTAATACTCTACTTTAGCAGCCTATATATAAGTTAGTATATATAAGAGAGGAACTATATTATAAACTTATATTTATATTATAACTATATCTAAGTATTTTTTATATAGCGCTTTTATTAACGGCGCTATTAGTACTAGTTTTATATATTTTTTACTTAAAGTTAGCGAGGTCCCGGTACAGCCTAAAAGATAAAACTAAAAAAATAAATATATAGTAAACATTTTTAAATATAATAGATACTTATTTACTACTTAGTTTATTATATTTTATATATTTTTTTTACTAAAATAGAGGCCGCTATATAAAATAGTTAATAAAACTAAAATTATAAATAGATATAGTAGTGCCCTTAGTAAGTAAAAAATAAAACAGTAAAATAGCTAAAAATATATTTTATAATTATATAATATAGCTACGTAAAAGATAAACTAAAAATAATATAAAAATATAAAAAAAAAATAACTTACTAAAAATAGTTAATAAAAATAAAATTCTATTTTAAGGTTAAATAAAGCCGGTAGATATAAAAAATTAAAAATAAATTTATTTAATTAGTAACTTTAACGCTATTATATTTAAGATTTTTTTTTATTATAAAATAGTCTAAACTTTACTACTTTTACTAATTTTTAATACGCGCTAAATATAACTCTTTATTTATATTATTTAATAATTTATATATAGTAGGTTAATTAAACTATAAAATATTATATTATAAAAGGAGTTCTTTTTAAAATTTTTATTTATATTATTTTAATAAAATAGTACTATTTACTAATTAAATTTTATAGTTTAGTATAACTAGCTACTATTATAAAAATTTAAATTCTTTATTCTTTACGGCTTTTTTTATTTTAGTTTCTTTTTTATTTTATTTTTATTTTTATTTTATATTATTTTCTTGCAGCTCTATTACTATATTAAGTAAAATTAGTATTAGAAAAGTTAAATAGAATTAGCTAGTATTATTAGTTAACTTAGGTAAAAATAAAGGTAAAAGTAATATAAAAAATAATAGTACTAAAAATAAAAAAAAGCTTATAATACTAAATAGCGAAAAAAACTTACATATAAAGTAAGATAGTAGCGGCAGATAATATATAATATTAAATAAATTAAAAAATATACTATTAGTATAAACTAAATATAAGTAAATAAATAAAAATACTAAAGCTATTAAAATGAAAAAAATAAAAAGTAGCTAAAAGTAGGTAAAAAAAAAATAGAATAGTATAAGAGAAAAATAAAATATAATAAAAAAAGTAGGTAAATAAATAAAAATACTAAAGCTACTAGAGTAGAGAAAATAGTAAATAATTAAAAATAGGTAAAAAAAAAGCGGGATAGTATAAAGGAAAAAGTAAAATATAATAAAAAAAATAAGTAAATAAGTAAAAATACTAAAGCTATTAGAGTAGAGAAAATAGTAAGTAACTAAAAGTAAATAAAAAAAAAAAAAAAGAAGAAGTAGGATAGTATAGTAAAAAGTAGAATATAATAAAAAAAATAACCTATAAAAAGCTAATACTATAATTTATTAATTTTATTAGAGGTACCGGTAAAAAAAAGAAAAATATAAATATAAATTTTAATAGAGAAGAGAAGAAGTTAATAAAATTATAAAATTATAAAATTATAGTTTTATAAATAATAATAGTTTATCTCTATAAAATTTTAAACTATTTAAACTAGTATTACTTCTTTTTTATATAGTACTATAGGGCGCTACTACTAAAATACTTATTTATTAACTTAGTTAGTCTTATTTTTTTTCTCTTTTATAAGCTTTAAAGAGAGTTTTAAAAATAAGTTTAAAAATATATTATAGTCTATATTATTATTAGTAAATATCTCGTTTAAAGCGCGTATTATTAGTAGTAAAATTTAAATAAAAAATAAGTAAAACTAGTACTACTAGTTTATAATAGCTTATAAGCTATAATATTTATTAAGGTCTTAGTTATTACGCGCTATTTTAAAAAATTAACTATATAATTTTTAGGGCGGCGATAATAATATAGAAAAGAAGTAAAATAGTAAAATAATATAATATAATAATTAGGTACGCTACTAAAATAAGAAAGTATTAGTTATAAAAAGTAAAAAAGTAAAAAGGATTTATAAGTAAAAAAAAAAAATAAAAATCTAAATAGTACTAACGCGTTAGGCGTAAAGAGGTTACAACTTAAGCGCTACTTAGCGCACTTAGTATACTTAGCTATATACTTTACAGCTAAAAGTTTTACTTTGCAACTAAAAGCGTATATATAATAAAAAAGCCCTTACCGGTGGTGTTTCAGATTTCCTCTTAATGTACAGCACATAAAATTAATGCAAGCACAAGAAACGCGGGCACTTTATTTGATCAGGAGTAACTGAATCAACCTACCACTTCGTCTACCTCTTCTCTTACATAATTTCCAATGGCGATATGGCCTCAGTCTTGCCCTATTATATGGACCTGTGTATGGAAACTCTCACAAATAATCGGAGATAATGTCTCACAATGTTAGTGCAATGCGAACTGCAACCAAACCAATTCTGCGGATGTGAAAGAATGCCAGAATCAGAAGTGCAAACACACCAAATGTGCACAATGCAAACCAAGCACAATAGCGATAGAGCATTCGACTCTGCCACTAAAACGCTGCTTCTTTGAACCGAAGATGTTGAGCCCGCCGAATGACACCTGGATATGCGTAAGTTATCAAAGCTGATCAAATGTTCTAAAGCTAACCAAACGGAGTGTTACTGTGGTAGCACACAGTTATTAGTAACTTCACCAGAGGCATGTCCAATATGTGAACACTCTCGGTGCGGTAATTGTATGCCCTCGACATCCGACGGTGTTTGGCAAAGTAGGGCTACGTTTTACGCCGACGGTTTCCTTTCCTACTATACTGTTGAGGCAGTTTCCTTAGAATAGGAGTTGGTTAGGAATATAGGTGTTTTCTTTTTCGAGTAGTAGTTCTTCCCGTACTTCGTGGTAGTTGTGCTGCATTTCTCGTCTTACTAGCAATGACACTAGAGCCACAAAGCGAATCACACTAAAACTATTCTCTTAAACAATATACGGTGGTATCCTTATATGGCTCCTCACTATCGGTATTGACTTCTCGCAGATGACATCCTGGCGCTTGCTGTCCAAAAAGTGCTGACACAATAACTGCAGCACAGTCACGCTGCCGGGTCAACGACATGGCTGCTATCCATCCGCACGAATATCTTTAAGTCCAGCATTATCGCCTTGCATAGTTGACTTACTGGTGACAAGAACGCCGTCTGTGAGGCCTAAAATGGGTGTGTACAGCCCCGGGGCGTACATGCTCAGCCTGAATTGATTTTTGGTTGTAAATAAATTATGTAGCATTCTTAGCTACATAAATAGCATAGACCCAAAGTTGAAATTCAGTATTTAGTCGGCAACTGGTGGTGGTAAGCGCAGGGACTGCGCTAAATCCGAAAAGGAAGTCCCCAGATAGAGATTACGGAGACATTTTCAGCGTTAGGCTATCGCTAAGCGAATATTAACCCCTCTAAGCTTAGACTAAGCCCCTCTATTAGACTTCTAACAGACACTTTCGAATCCTAGCCTTTAACCCTAAAATAAGTAAGTTAATAGCTTAGAACTAGCTTATAAATACCTAATACCCCTAGTATTCTTATATAGTTACGCCTACCTCTTACCCTTTATATTAAAAAGTAGTCAAGTTTAACAAAGAACTAACTATATAATATATTAATAAGTTGCCTAGCTTAAGGACTTAAAAGAGGCTAAATATATTAAAGTAACTATTTAAAAAGTTTAATAAAGGTAATTTTACTAATAATATATTAGTAAAAGTATTATAACTATTTAGTAAAAACTATAAAATTTAGAGTAAAGATACTATAAAATTAGGCATATTTATAAAACTAGGTTAGCTAAATTAAGTTATTTAGCTCTTATTTACTAATAATAATAATAGGGACTTGTATAAAGCTTAGTAAAAACTAGCTTTAAGTATAGTATCTACTCTATAATACTATTTACTCTTATATTAGAATTACTATTAAAGATTATTTTACTAGTAATATATTTACCTATTAATAGGCCTATAATAGTAAAACTATATATTAGATTACTTAGTTAGTTATCTATTATAATTTTTAGGAGTATAGAATTATAGCTAGCCTATTAAATTAAATTAAGTAAAATAAAAATAAAATTTATAGCCTTATAAGTTTTTATTTAGCTATATATTTAGTAGCTATAAAAGCGTTTAGAAGTAAGTATATATTTAAATTATACTATAAATTAGTACTAAAGTTTATTATAAATAATATTAGCACTTTACGTTTTAATTTTATTTATAAATATATAAAAGCTGTTATAAAAGTATCTTTAATTAGTTATATTAAAGACGCTAATCTATATAGTAATATTTTTTATATTAAAAAAATAAATAGAGTTATTTTATTAGTATATATAAACTTTTTTATTAATTATACTAAACTACTTAAGGCACTTATCTAAATATAAGATAGGCTAGATTAGCCTCTAGGAAAATTGCTTAATAGTTATAAGTTTTTCTTTTTTTTTAAAATTAGGTGCTGTAATTAGTTAAAATCCTAGTTAACTTTATAGCCTTAAATTATTTCTTAAAAAATTAGTTTAATTATAAAGCGGCACGAGATAGCTACGTATATTATTTTAAATAAATATAATTTATTAATATATTTATAGTAAAATTCTATATAATTAAACAAAGCTTATTAAAATAGTAAACTAAAATAAAATTTAAAAGTATAGCCCTCTCTAGTTATTATAAATATAATATTACTAAACTTATTTATAATTTACATTTAAGACCTTTATAATAAAGAAATTAAAGAATATAGGTAGAATATAAATAAAATATTAATAGTTAATTTTCTTAAATAAGCGTACGCTCTCGATTTATAGTAAATTTTAAAAAAAGCTAATCTTATTTTAGTATTATACGCTATATACCTACGCCTTATAGTTTACTTATTTAGTTTATAATTATAGAGAGTTTTATATAAGTAATAGTATATTTATATTTATACTATAACGCCTAGCTTAGCAGCGGCTTAGTAAGGCCTTAAATACTAAAAAAAACTATTTTTTATTAAGTTACTAATAGTCTATAGAATACGGGGAATTTTATTTTAATTAAAATTATTATTTTTTTTAAACGCCTATAACTACTACTACTTAGTTAAGTTTAAGTCCTTTAGCCGCTAGCGCGAAAACTAGTTAAATATTTTAAATATTATTTTTTTTAGCTTACTATTTTTTATTCGTACTAATAGGTTATCGCTTACTAGTTACTAAATAAAAAAAAACTAATAATATAATAATAGTACCGTCTACGTAATAAATATAAAAAAATAATACTAGTTAATACTTACTAGCTTTTATATTTTAATACGTTAGCTATCCGTATTACTTATATAATTAGTTATAATTTTCTTTTTTACTATTAATACTAATATATTAGTATTAAGTAATTAGTATAAGTCTATCTATAGTAATATCCCGTTTAATATTAACTAAATTTTTAAATTACTACTCTCGCCCTATAGTAGAAAGGGGTAATTACTATTATCTATTTATTACTATATTAAAAAACTTCTTACTATTATTTATTATACTTATTATTAGCTATTATATTACTTATTAGTCGTTAGGCTAGTTATAGTTATTAGGTTAATTATAGTATTTATTACTATTATAATATTCTTTATAGTTATTATAGCTATTATAATTATTATATATACTATAGTTATATCCGTTATAGTTATATAATAATACTAAAGATTTTAGCAGTTACAATTAGTAGTCTAAGTAATTTTTAGCTATAGGGGAAGTATAACTAAAAAAGTAGCACAGCCCTATATATAGCTATAAATTAATAGAATTTATTACTATTCTAAAAAATTAGATTAGTTAGCCTATTAGCTAGCCTAGTACCTATAGGGTAAGAATTAAACTAAATTAAACTAGTTTTTACTAGTCTATTATCTATCTATAATAATAGAATACTATTACCTAACTATAAATTAAAAGTACTACTTTAAATAAAATAAATTTTAATATTAGCTATAACGTGTAAAAGCCCTAGTTAAAATATATTCTTTTAAAATAAATTTATAGGGGATAAAGACCTCTAGTACTTTATAAACAAGTTAACGTTTATTTATAACTTTATAAATATAATATAATTTATATTCCTAACTAATAAAATTATTATTTTATAGTATCTGTCTTCCTTATTCTTTTAGTTAGAGCTAAATAGGGCAATTCTTATTTTATTTATTTATATAACTAATTAAGATACGTAGACTAAAAAGTATATAATTATACTATTTATATATCTACTATCTACGGGTAGCGCGGTTTAATTAGTACTTTTTTAGCTTATTTTAAACTATTATCTAGCCCTTACTAGCGCTAAGCCTAAAGCGCTAAACTTTTTTACTAACTAATTACTTTTTTTATTTAATTTTACGCTAATACTTTTATATCTATTTTTTAATTTTATTATTATATATTTAGTACTATACTATATATTACGCTTTTTTTTTTCTATACTAATAGCTTTACGACCTAATTCTACTCTTACTAAAAATAATAAGCGCTAATCTATAATTAGACTTTAAAAAAAAGCCTCTATTAAAAAGTCTATATAGTATACTTAAAGTAGCGTATAATTATATTTACTTTTTAGTCTATTTATACTAAATAGAAGCGCCCGTAAAAAGACTCTAAAACTAAAACTAATAAATTAAAAAGTATATATTTTATAAACTAGCTCTAAAGACTTTTTTCTCTTCTAATATAAGCTTTTTAAATAAAACTTAAAAGAAGACTTTAATACTAAAACTAATAAACTAAAAAATATATACCCTTTAAAAAAATCTTAAAAAGTTTTTTTTTAGTTTTAGTCTATTTAACTACTTTCTACTCTTTTTATATAAAGATATAGAAGCCTACGCCTCTAATATATTAATTTTATTTAAAAAATACCTAACTTTACTTAGTAGGTAAAAAAGCTAAAATAATTTTAAAAAGAAAATAAAATTTTACCTTCTCGCGTTTTACTTAAATTTATTTTAAAATAAGTATAAACTTCCGCAGCTTTAGTTAGTAAATTAATTAAATAAAAAATAATTAGTAAGACTTAAGTTAAGTACTAAAGAGAGAACAGAACTTAGCTAATAAAAAAATAAAAAATAATAAATTATTCTTAAAACCTTATTTAAAATCTTATTAAGCCTACGCTAGTAAAAAAAAATTATTAACTTTTTTCTACTATAAGTATTTAAATACTAGTATTAATACTAAAATAGTCTTAATATAAATATTAAATAATTAATAATAGCAGAAATAGAAAAGCGCTCTATATAAATATTTATATTATAAAAGCTAACTTAGTAAACATAGTAGCTTTATAAGTAGATATAAAAAAGATATTAGTACTAAAAGTAAAGCGCTTTACTAAAGGCTCCTAAATTTATTATAATTACTATTAAAAAATATATTATTTAAAAATAAACTATTTAAGGTTACTTTAGAATTAATTAAAAGTAAAAATAAAACTAGAGTAATCTATAATATTACGTAGCTTATTATTTTTTTTACTAAAATTTTAGTAATCCGCGGCGCTAAATACTTAAAAACTTTTAAAAAGACTACTAATGCTAGCTAAAATAATACTATTTCCTTTTATAGATTACGCTTATAACTAAATTATAGTTTTAAATTTAAGTAAAAAGCTTTTACCTAAGAACGACTATAGAAGCTTTAGCCCTTTATTAAAAATAAACTAAAAAATTACTCCTATTTTGCGGTTATATATAATATATACTTCTTATTTTTTATTAATAAAGTAAAATATAAAGTATGCGCGCTTAATATTACTAATTAATAAAATACTTATAGTTAAATTATTATATGATATAGTTTAATAGAGCTTTTCCGGCTTATAGGTTAAAAGAATAAGCTTTATTAAGAAATTAATAGCTCTTTAATCTCTTATAGTAATAAGTATATAAAAGTTTAAAAATATTATACTATTATTAATAAAAAAGATTTTACGTTCTATTAATATTTAATTACTAAGTTTAATATTTTAAAAACAGAATAGGGGGATAATTAATAGATAATATATACTTTTATTTAAAATATTTATAATTTATAGCTCTTTAAGCGCTCTTTAAGGATTTATTCTATTATTAATATACTCTTTATTAATTTAAATTTTAAAGTTTCCGAACAGCCTAAATTTTAAATCTAAAATCTAAAACTAGCCTCTTTAGGATTATTTTAATAAGTTAAAAATTATAGCTTATTTAAGAAAGGAGTAATACTAAACAGCTAGTTAAGCGTTTAGCTAATTACCTTAAATACTATAATTAATATTAGGTCTAGCAACTCTAAAAAAAAAAAAAAATAATAACTTATATTTATTATTTATATTAGGCTCGGCTGTATCTCTTATAATAAGTATTAA
Organism: Pleoardoris graminearum; assembly: GCA_030770415.1. Classification (NCBI taxonomy): domain Eukaryota; kingdom Fungi; phylum Ascomycota; class Dothideomycetes; order Pleosporales; family Didymosphaeriaceae; genus Pleoardoris; species Pleoardoris graminearum. Next base: position 118,652 of record JASEKS010000116.1, on the reverse strand, counting down.
GTTATATACTAACTACGAATCTAGCGTAGCCGTATAAGTAATAATAGTTATTTAGTATATAATATAGATAGTAGTACTTTTACTATTTATAATTAATAAAAAAGGAGTAAAACTATTAAATAGAATAAATATTACTATATAGACTAACTTACTTATAAAGATTAGCTTAAGTACTATATCGTTAAGTAAAGAGTTTAGGGGTTATAGAACTAATATTAGGCTAGCTAGAGAATTTTATTCTTATAAGTTTTTATAATTAATATAAAGTATAATAGTTAAGAGTAAAAATTAGTTAACTTATAAAGAAGTTAAATTATATTTTTCTTTAAATAGAGACGTTCTTACCTATTTTTATTATTTTTTTTAAGTATATTACTAAATACTATACTATTAAATTACTATTAAGGAGCAGCGGGAGGAATATTTAGAAGTATAAAAAAAGCCTAGTATCTAAATATTTATAGCGATTAGAGCGCTTCTAAATAATAAAGAGCTATATTTATTTATATATAACCTAGAATTATTCTTTTAGGTAATTTTTTAAATATATATTTACTATAATAGATTATAAGAGAGGATAGTACTATAATTTAAAAAATAGAATTATACAGATATAGAAGAACGAGTTAAATAAAAACTAAATACTATATTTAATAATATAATTTTTTATAAAACCGCCTAAGAATATTTTATAAAATATTACTAGCTATTAATTCCTTATACTAATAAATTACGGAAGAAGATATTTTTAAATAGTAAAAAATAGAGAGATCTAAATCTAAAACTATATTTTAAAATAAAAGAGATACTCCGGACGGTATAGTATAATTTAAAAAAATTAAAATAAATAATTTAAGTACTATAAAGTAGAGATAATAATATCTAAATATATATTTATTTAGTCTCTCTATATAGAATAATCTAAAATCTATATATATCCTCTTTACCTAGACTTATTACTTTACTTTTTACGATTTATAAGTAAAAAGGTAATATATTTTACTATTTTTCTATACCTACTTCTAATTTATATTTATATTATTTATAATACTTTCTACGGCCTTTTATTTATAGTGCCCTTTAAATAGTTTTTATAGTTAGCTAATAAAAAAGCAATTTTAGTATACACGACTCTAGACTATTTTTAAAATATTTTTATTAATAGCTAGTTTACTACAGCTTAGTATTAGTTAAATAATAAATTTATTTTTTAATATAATTCTAATATACGCTAACGCGCCTCTTCTTTATTTTAATAATAATTATATTACGGCGCTAATAATACTCTTATATATTTTTAAAATTATTAATAATCCGTAATCCTAATATCTAATATTAAAAATTATTTAATTTTATAAATATCTTATAATACGCTGTAAGTATAGAGGATATTAATATATTATTTATATATTAGATTACTAATTTTTTCCGCCGGTACTAATTTATTATAAAAAATAATTATAATTATACTACTATAAAAATTACTAAGAGTATAGTCTTCTTTATACTTATATAGGATAAGACTAGCTATACTATTATAGTAAATACTAATTAGTAATTAAAAGTTATCTAATTCTACTACTCGTTTTTAAATTTTAAACTTATAAACTAAATATAATAAATTTACGGGGAGTTTATTTCTAATTATAAGTTTTATAATATATTAGCTAGTATCTATGTCTACTAAATAGATTTTATTTTAAAAGTTACCTTTTCTTAAGTCTAGCGTTAGCTACTTACTCTTAAAATAAAATAGTATTTATTTTAAACTATATAGGACTTTATAAAGTTTATTAATATATATTTCTATTATATTAAACTTTTTACTAATTAAAAAACTAGATTTATCGCTTTAGTATAAAATAATATACTAGTTTTAAAATAGTTACTAAATACTACTTATAAACTATATACTTATTATTTTTAAATTCTTAACTAACTTTTTTAAGTCTTACCTAAGCGCTTTTAACTAAAACTAAATAAAATACGCTAAGGACTACTATTATTTTTTTAGTTTAGCTATTTAATAGTACTTAACTATAATAACTTTTTAGAGATAAATATCTACGTAGATATAAAAACTAATTATATTACTAGTATTATTAATTAAACTAATACTAAAATTGCCCCGTTTAGAATATTATTTAGAGGTTTTAAAACTATTTTTAATATTTAGACTTTATTATACTAGTTTTTTTATTTTACTTATAATTACTTTTAGATATAATTCTAAAAGACTTTCTATAAAATTATTAAATATTTTTTAGATACTAATCGGCGTGTAATTAAAGTTAAAAAAATATTTAATTTATTTTAAACCTATAGCTTTAATCGTCGGCCTAAAAAGAATAATATAGCGCCTTTATAAGAGAGAGACTAGGAATTTATATATCTTAAAGTATTTTATTTATATTAGGCTAGTCTACTATTAGTTATTTTTGGTTTACTATAGCCTTTATATTATATAAATAATTAGATTAATTTTAGATATTTAATAAAAGGTAATTTAATTTAAAGTTTTTTTTATAAAAGTATATTAATTATATCGCTCCTAGTTTATATTATTTTTTCTTTTACCTATAGCTATACGTATATTTACAGAAGGTATATAAATAAAATATAAAAAAATAGTATAAGAAAATTTATATTTTTCTAATTTATTTTACTATCTTAAAAAAGTACTATAATTTTATACTACTAGTAAAGACTGCTAGAACAGGAGTAGGAGAAGTAATAATAAAAAGGGTATAGACTAGAAGAGTTAGTAATTAATTATTAGGTAGATATAAAATTTATTTAATATATTTTATAGCTAGTAGCTAAGCTATTTAAATATATTTTAGACTTTAATAATTTTTTAGTAGATTAATTTACTAACTAGCTCTCTTACGGCTATAATTAGTTTATTAATAAAAATTTAGTAGGACTTATTAATTTTCTTAGCCTATATTTAGCCTAGTAGAGACTTACTATTACTAGGCTAAAGGGGACTAGGCTATCTTATAGGAAAAAACTCTTTAGCGTTTACTATAGACTTTAGCAGGATAATAGTACTAAGCTTATTTATTTTAACTTTTATAGTATATTTATTATACTAGTCCCCTTTAGCAGAATAAATAACCCTAAGCGTAAATATATTAGTTAGATTATTTTTTATAAAGTAACTAGTAAATTTCTAAATAAATTTATTATTTATATTACTTATAAATACTAGTAACGGCCCTTTACTAAATTTAAAAAAAATAAGCTAATTTTATTTAGGGATAAATTTAAAAATAATTTTATAGATATTATAGAAATTAAAAAAGTTAATTAAAATTATTTTATTTTATTTACTAAATATAATTTTAAGATCCGACTTAAGTTTTACTATATTATTTATAATAAAATTATATTAATAAACTAAGTAGAAGCTAAACCTCCTAAACTAGTTATAATAAGTAATAATTTCTACTAGTTTCTTAATATAATTTATTTTAATATATATTTTAGACTAGATACGCTAAAGACTATTATATTTTTAATAGTAGATATTAGGTTAGTATAAACTTATAGGCTAAGACTAAGAGTAGGTAATTAGATATATATATATAAGTAAAAGAAAAAGAGCTAGACTTATATAGTAGTAGACTTATTTATATTATTTTTAGTAAGGGGCTAGTTAAGACTAAAAATAAGTATAGTAGTTATACTATTAGTAGTAGCTATTATAGGTAGTTATTTACTTTAGTTAGAAATAGGTTAAAATAAAACTAGTAGCTTATAGCTTATTATATTTTATATTAAAGAGCAAAAAGATAGGAAATAAAAATATTACTAGCTAAAAAAAAAGATAGTCTACGCCTTTATATATTATTTTTATTTAAAAAATATAGTATTAGCTCCGCTATAAAGTAGGACTAAAGTAATAATATTATTAAAAGATAAGTTTAGCTTTAATACGTTTACTAGCTAGTACCTATAATATATTTAATTAGGTATTAACGCGCGAGTAAATTTAATAAAATAGAATATTTTATTTTAAATAATATATATTAAGAATCTATAACTAGCTATTAATTTAAACAGATTACTAGACGCGTATTACTTAAAATAAATTATTTAATACTTTAAGTTTAGTAACTTATTAACTAAAATTAAATTTTATATAAGTAAAAGGGAATGGAGTTTACTATATTTAAAAAAAATAGTAGAGTATTAAAGTATAGGTAAAGTATATTTACCCTACTACGCCGGGCCTAAAAGTATTTTTAAATTAATAAAAGTTAAATAATAGGCTAATAGCTTTTTAGTACTTATCTATCTAAAAAGTTTTTTTTTTAGTTTATATATAACTATACCTAATTTATTTAGAACTTATACGTAGTATAGTATTTATATTAATTTAACTAGTATATAAAAGTATAGTAATTAGTTTTACCTTAACTATAAAAATATATAAATATTTTACGTTAACGTATGTAATATTATACTTTATTTAGACTATTTAGTTATAGAATAATAGTTTATATAAGTAAATTAGTCTCTCTTATAACTTAAACTAAGTTAGAGAATCCTAAAATAGATTTTTAAAATAGGCCTAAAATAAGGCTTTAATAGAGTTAGATAAATATAGAGTTAAATAATTAGTAAATAAAAAATTATTTTTATTATAAATAAGTCTATTACCTATTTATAAGAAAGGCTATAAGTTAAGGTTTTAGGCTGGCCTTCTTACCGCGCTAGAAGGCTAAGTTAAAAAATATAAGTTATTATACGCGTACGCTAGTATACTATAATATAATATTATATTAAATAAGCTTATAGTAGATAAAGAATAAAATAACCTATTTTAAAAAAAATATATTATATAATTAAATTATTAATATACTAAACTTATTATTATTCTTAAAATACTCTTACATAGAACTAACTATATTAGTTTAATCTATTATATAATGCAAAAAAAAAAAAAAAAAAAAAACCTAATAGTCTTAGAGGCTAATATTACTAATAAGCGTCTTACTATTAAGTGTCTAAAAGTTTATTCTTATAATTTTTTTTCTTTTTTTATTAATTTTCTCTACCTATATATCTACACTACTAATTATATAATTAGGTAATTATTTATTTACTAGTAATAATAATATAATTTTAATTAAACTAAATTTTAGTTTTAGTACTTTCGCTGTAAACTCTTATACTAGTTATAATAGTTTATAATTCTTTATAACCTTTTTTTTCTTAGTCTAATAGACGCTATTCTCGAATTTATTACCTCTAATAATATTTATTAACTTAAAATTATAGATAAAAAAAATAGTTAACTAATTATATCTTTATTAGTTAGTTAAAACTCTATCTTTATATTTATACGGCCTAGACGTATAAGCGCTATATTATAATACTTAATATAATTAGTTATTATAATTAGTACTTAGCCCTCTAGTAACCTAATATTATTAAAAATATTAAAAAAAAAAATAGAAATAATATTTTAGAGTTAGTTATTTATAAAAGAAAAGTATTTTAACTAATAGCTTTATTACTATTTACGGTCCGTTTTAAGCTAATACTATTAATATTTTTAAGTAAGATAATATAATATTAAGAAAGCTTAGTAAAAAGTATTTTTAGACTATAGTTATTAAGTATAAAAATATTAAGAATATAAATATTTAAATTAAATTACCCTATAATAGAAAAGCTAAAACTAAATTTCTTAGTTTCTAGTAGCCTATAAAATAAATATCTTTATTAATATAAAATACCGTAAGTAGAGTACTATATTTAAGTTACTAAATTTAATAATTCTAAGAAGTTATTTACTAGTATTTTTTTTAACTCTTTATTAAGTACTATAGTTAATATATCTTTTTTATTTTTAAATTTTAATAGTTTTTATTAGTCTTCTTAGTACTTAAAAATATAGATTTTATTTTTAACTAGTTTTAAATAATACTAGCGGTATTTATGTAGAAGCTCCCTTAAAATAGTTAAATTTTATCTAAAATATAATATAGAGGCTTCCTTTTAAGTAAAACTAAGCTTTTTATAACTTTAATTACGTTTAAATATAAATAGGCGGCGTTTATACTAAAAATAAAAGTAACTATTTTAAGAGGAGTAGTATAGTAGTATCTTATTTATATTATTTCTAATATAAGACTACGATTTAGATTTATTAATATACTTAAATAATTTAAAATTAATTATAGTAAGTAAAGCGCGCGCTAATTATATAAATAGTTATAAATATATTTAAAAAATAAGTATATTATACGCTTTATTATTATAGGGCACTTTAATTTTTAAAACTATAGATTTTTTAAAAGATAGTAATAGTTTTTTAAGAATAGATTTACTAACTAAAAAAAGTTTTTAATAAATTACTTAAATATTCTAAAGTATAATTTCTAACTAATAGAACTAAACTAAAAATATATAGTAGCTAATTATAGATACTTAGTATACTAGTAAAAAGCGGCTAAATAGTAGAAAGTATAAGCGTAAAACTAAAAAGTAATAAGTTTAGAAGAGGGATCTGCTTAGATAAAAATAGCTAAGTATAAAAAGGGCTAGCGTTGCTAAGTAAGGCTATAATAAAGAGTGCTTAAGTAGAGTAAAAAGTAGTAAAATAGAATAAGTATTAGTAATTAATTATAATTTAGCGAATAAATTAATAGAAAAATTAAAAAATAAATAGTTATACTTAGTATATATAGTTTCTAAAAAATAAATAGCTATTTTTTATTTTTTAAAAGTAAGTAAATAAATCTTTTTGCAGAACTAATACGTACTAATTAATAAAATATTTAATAAACCCTATACTAATTATATTCTAGTAGTATACTATATAACACTATATATTTATATATAACTATAATAGTTGCCGCTAAACTAACTATTTATAAACTTAGTTTTATACTCCGTAAAAGAATAGTATATCTTATAAAATAAAAACGTATATTTAAATATTTATTTACTATATTTTTAAATTAAGGTAAATAAATAGTAGAAATTCTGTATATAAAGCGCGTTAAGCCTTTTTTTTATTACTTTATTAAATTAAATAGGTTTTATTACTAAAAGTTATTTAGCTATTAAGGCTAAATAATTATAATTTTTATTTAACGTCCGCCTAACTATTATAACTTTAGTTAAAAGATATCTTATTTTTCAACACATTGAGTATAAAGGCATACACATACTCCTCCTTTTTTAAAACCCCTTTTGGTCGCCCCGAGCCACCACAGCCACACTATTTGTTCGATTAATATATAAATATATATTAAAAGATATAGATAAAGAATACTACTTTTATTTATAAAATATATAGGAATATAATGTAATATTCTAATACTTAATAGTTTTATATTAGTTAAATTATTTTAATAATAGTACTATAGAAATCTATAAAAGACTTATACTATAAGGTTTTTTATCTAATAATTTTAGTATTAGGTAGAATTTATTAATAGATACACTTATAGATACGTAAGAGTAAAAAGTTATATTTTAAATATACTAAATACAGTTTTATATTTTAAATATTATTTTAACTATTCTTATATTACCTTTTATAAGGTTACGAGAATAATATAATCTATAAAAAAAAAGATACTTAGTAAAGAAAATAGAAAATTAAAATTTAATAATATATATATTTAGGTAACGCGCTATTACGTAGTAATAAAAACTCTAAAACTTAAAAAAGAAGCTGTAAGAGGACTTTAGCCTAATAATTACTTAATATAATTAAAACTAAAATATAATAAGGACGCTTTTACCTTATATAAATTTTTTATATAACTTATCTAGTGCTATTATAGACTAAGTAACTTCTTTACTCTAAATAGACTTATTTTTAGTACTATTATACTACGTATACTTAAAGCCTTTAATTAAGCCTAAGTTTTTATAATATAAGTATTTAGTTATTCTATTTACTTTATCTAGTAGAGTATTAAAAATAGGTAGTAAAAATACGCTAGAGAATTTATAAATAAATATTTATATTTAACTAGTTAAATAAAAAAACTAATTATATAAACTATATTAAAGTATAAGTAAGGTAGGCGGTTTAAAGGAATAAGCTTATTAAGACTTAAAAAAGAAATCTAAAGTCTTTTTATAAAGGATATTTACTAATAATTTTTAATATATTAATTTAGTTTTAATTAGGTGTCCCTTTTAACGTTTAGTCTTAGTATTATTACTACTTAACTTCCCCGCTGTTTAATCTATAATAAAAAATAAAAAATATTTTTATATAAAATATTAAACTTATTTTAAAATATTTCTAATTACTAATGCTCTATATAAATATATTAGATTTTTTTAAGTTTATACCTATAAGCTTTAACTGTAGATCTTAATTAGTTTTAGTCCTAAGTCTAGTACTTTATATATAAGTTATTAAAATATTTAGTATATATAAGTCTACGTAATAAGGAAAATACTAGCGGTAGTAACGATAATAGTAATATTAATAATAATAGTAATAAGGACCTAGCTAGTAACCTAAAAAAGGAGTATAATAATCTTAAAGAGGATAACTTATAATGTCTACTATAAGAGTATAAGCAGCTTAGAGAATTCGCGATATTAAAGAAATTTTAATAATATTATATAACTCGTATTAATCTATTCTTTATATTAATATAGTAATTATTACTAATTAAGTTTATAGTATAAATATTTTATATTATAAAATTTATTTACTATACGATCGCGTCTTTAATTAAATAAGTATATATTTATATTATAGCTATAAGAAGGGCTAAGAAAACCTAAGTAAATTTATTTTATAATAATAAAAGGTATTTTATAAAAAAGTTAATAGAGTACTAAATAAGGCTAAAAAGTTAAAATTTTACAAGAAGTAAATATTAAATATAATAGATTTATATATAATTTATTATTATAAGCGTTATAAAATAGGAAGAGATAATATTAGTAAAGTTTAAATAAATTTAGTTAATTAGTTAGTTAACTATACTACTAATAGTATATTACCTAATTCTATACTATTTCTAACTTACCTAACAGCTTAGATAGGAGTAGAAACTATAATATTTATAAAATATATTTTAAGTAATATATAGTCTATATTATTCCCTTAAATTAAAAAAATAGTCTTAGAAAGTACTATAATACTCCCTAATAGGCTAATTATAGTATTAGTAACTAATAATATTAATATATTATATAATATGTGTAGATCCCTAGATTTTTTTAAAAGTACTATTTATTAGTACTTAAAAGCTATATATATTTCCCTATTTAAAAATAAATAGGTTAAAGGCGCCAGTTATATATTTAGATATAATATTTAGCTTAAAAGTGCCGGCTATATATTTAAAAATAATATTTAGATTAAAAATACTAGTTATATATTTAAATATAGTCTTTAGATTAAAGACACCGCTTATATATTTAAATATAATTATTAGTTTAATACTATACTATAATAAAAGCTCTGTTTTAACTCTAGGCGCTGGTAAATAAGTAGCTAAAAAGTAAATCTAATACGTACTAATAGATTATCTAGCTACTTTTAAAAGTAAAATTTAGTTTTATTATTAGGCTTTCTATCTATAAAGCCTTTTACTTAAAATTCTATTTAGCTAAAAAGTTTTTCTTTAGCTAGCCCTTAAGTTCTTTTTATATTACGAAAATAAAATATATTATAAACCCTTTTAAATTTTTAAAAGTAAATTATATATTAAGAATAGCTCTATAATATTTATTAAAATAGATAGATAAATAAAAATTATAAATTTATAAACCGCCTTTCTCTATTTTAACTTTAATAAGCTTATATTATTTAAGATAAGTATATAGTATCTCTAATAAGCTATTTAATATATTAAAGTCTCTAATTAAGAATAGTTATAAACTGCTATAGACTAGTATACTTAATTATAGACTTTATAATTATATAATAATAATTTTTAATTTAAAATTTAATCTTATTATAAAGGCATAAATATAATTTATATTAGTTTAGTATACTTTATAAATTCTAAAGCCTAACTATAAAAATAGGGCTTCTAAAACGTACTAGATATACTAAAAAAAAATTAAATAAATATTTAGCTAATAATACATTTTTTATTTACTATATTATTTAAGACGTTTTATTTATAAAAGTTAAGGCTATCTACTAATTTAATTAGAGAGCCCTTTATCTATATTTCTTTAACTTAGTCTCCTATAGTCGGATTCTTAATATAAAAAACTATATTTTTTAAAAATAATCTTTATATATCCACTACTAATAATAAAGTAATTAAAACTATAGGTAAAGGGGTTTATATTATATATTTTACAGTAGGAACATAGTAGTTAAATAAACTTATAAAAGATAGTATATATTTTAAAATAATAGTAGGGCCCTTTTTAGTATTAACTAGTATAGTTATATATAAATTATATAAATAAGTCAGGCTAAGAAAATTCTATTAATAAGTAGAATTTAATTCTACCTATAGTATAAAACCTTAAGTTAATAAAAAATAATAAGTTATTACTTATAATAATTTTAGGTAATATTAAGTAAAAATTAAGGGGAGTAACTCTACTAAAAATAAAATAAGCTTAGGTCTATAGTCTAATAGTAATTAAATAAATTTTATTTTATAATATAAAAAAATAACTTATTACTCTATTTAAAAAAATTTTATTTATTACTTTTAAAGCGTAACGCTAAAGTAATTAAAATATAATTTTCTTTTAAATCTAGAACCCCTAACTCCTATACTTAGTCCTAGCCTCTTAGTTTTTACTACTACTTTTTCTGTCTAGCTTTTATAGTTATTAAACCTATAACTTTACTATTTACTTTATCCCTTACTACCTCTTTTTAGTAGACGCTATAGCTATATAACTAGCTATCTAGCCGTAATATAGTAATATAAAAATAATAATAGAGCCTAAATACTTCTTTAGTATAATTATAATATATAATATAATTACTAATAGATTTTCTAATTAACCTATTACTAACTAATAATATTTACGACGTCCTACTTTAATAAGCCCTTAGACTAAATAGTATTACCTTTTATATAAATTATTTTATAAATATCTAGTATACTACTATTAGACCTATATAATACTATAAATTAATAAATAGTTTTATTTACTATTAATTATACTCTATATTAGAGTAGTATACCTTTGGTATATTTAATAAGGTCTAAGATTTACGTAAAAGCTCTTATACTTAGTAAACTTAATAGTACGCCTAAGTAGAGTATTACTATTATAGAGCTATATTATAATAAAATACTACTACTATAGTATATAGCGGTAGGTTACTATAAAATATAGCTATTTAAGAATTTAGTAGGTAGTATTATAATACTAAAAAATAATAGAACTTAGAGAATATATTTTAAATTTTAAAAATATAAGGGTAAGCTAGTATAAATAAGAGCTAAGTATTAGGGGGAAACTAAAAGTATTATAATTATAATATATAAGATAAAGTGTCTCTATAAGTCTTAATATAAGGCTTTATATATAGTATATAGACAGGAATAGTAATTTAAAAAATAAAAATATAAATAAATACGTTACTTCTTAAGTTAAAATATATATAGTTATAAATAGAAACTAGACTATATAAAGGTAAAAAAATAGTTAGCTATACTATTAGTATAGTAAAGTAGGGTATACTAATTTATTTAGTAAAGCTTTAGTTATTTATTAATTTTTTACTTTTAAATATAGCTGCGGAGAAAGCGCGGCTAAAACTAAATAAAATATAATTAATTAATTAATTAATCTAGCTATATAGACTATAGTTTATATAAAGACCTAAAGTGCTAATAATATAATAGCTATTTTAAGTAGATTTTTAATTTTCTAGTACTAATAATTAAAGAAATTCTAATATTAATAATATATAATAGTATAAAAGTACAGTTCTAGTACTTCTCTATATAATAAGAGAATTAACTAAACTAAAATTATTAAGATACTATTTTTATTACGTAATTAAGTAAGTCTATTTCTATAAAATATTATTAATTTAAATTACTATTACTAATCTTTTAACTTTTATCTTTATATCTCTCGTTTATTTAGAATAATTATTTTCTTAAAAATTTTAAATTACTTATTCTAGTACTAATCTAGAATATTATTATAGTTTTAGCAGTTCTTTTTAACTTTAGTAAATTTTATTAGATATTCTACCTTAATATTATTAATTATTAAAAGTAAGTTAAAAAGAATATAGGCTAGCCTAAAAGTAAAGTAATAGTATAAAAATATATATACTTTTACTATATATACGGGTACGAGGAGGCGTATAAAAAAAAATAATAAAGGCGTAAGCTACTAGCTACTAGCTATACTATAGCTAGTAGTAGTATATACGCTTCTACTAAAAAAAATTTTAATAAAAAAAGAAATAAAGTTTAGTAAGAATACTATATTAAAAGTATACTGTAAAGTAGGTTACGGCTACCTTATACGTAATACCTCCTTTATAATAATTTTTACTATTATAAGTTACCTTATTATTATAGTAGCTAAAAAAATTATTTAAAATAAATATTTTATATATATACTATTACAGGTAGGCTGTTAGTTAGTAATAATTAACTAAAAATTAAAAGTACTAATACTTAACTTTTATATTAAATTTAATTCTATTAAAGATAAGATTAAGCTAAAAGCTTATCTTATTTACCTAAATAAACTAAATAAAATTAATAATCGCAAAGCTGCTGTTAAGATATATATTAAAGACGTTTAAAAAATAATTACTTTATAGTACTTAGACTATTAGGATTTTATTTATACTTAGTTATACTAAAAGAAAAAAAGAGTTTTTTATATTAATATTATATAAGCGCTTTATTTAGCTAAGCTATAGTAAACAGTATAATAATATCTAAAAGTAGTAAAAGATAGATAGAATTTACTAAAATAGTTTTATAAGTTCTAAGAGATTAAAAACTAAATTAATAATATTTTATTATTATTATTAAAAAAAGACTAGAAGTTCTTATATAAGCTAATAATTAGATTTTAAATACGGGAGGTCCTACGCAGTATATTAGTATAAAAAAAGTTATTTTTATTTTAAGCGCTAAGTACGGAGCGCAAAGGGCAAAAAGTAATAAAAAAAATAGTTATATAGGGTTAGTATATTTAGATATATAGAAGCTTATAAGATATAGAGAGTAATAGGTATAAGTAATAATATTTAGAGTATTATAAATTAATTAGTAGGCAGCGTAGTTAGTTATATTTTATAATTTTAAAAATAACTATTAAATAGCTACCGGAGCTAAGCTTCTAATAGTTATATAACTAACTTATTAATAATAAAGAAACAGTTTAATAAGAAGAATAATAATAATTAAATAAATAAGTGCTGGCCTCTACCTTAATTATATTATAATAATTTAAAAATAGTATTTTATAGCGCCTAAAAAATCTTTTTAGCACCTTTAGACTAAAGGGGTAATAAGTCTATAGTATATCTAGCTAGCTATTAGAGTAAATTTTCTTTATTTTTACTATTAGTAGCTGAATTTTATAGTCTTTACTATTATATTTTATAAATATATAGTCTTTAATATATACTTCTTTACTATTATCTAGATTTATAAGTATAAGCGTAATATTAGGTCGGGATAATAGTACTTATAAATAATAGATATAATTAGTTTTTAACTTTTTTTATTATTTTTTAAAGAGCTCGCCTGTAAGTCTAGTTTAAAATTTAGTAAAAAAGCGCTATTAGAGCGCGCTAGTAGTAAAATAGGAGATATAAAATATATTTACGCTTAAGGAATTTACTAAGGTAAAGCCCTAGTATTATATAGTAAGGCCTTATTTTTTAGAGAAATATATTAAGCTTACTAGTCTTTTAATAAATAGTTTATAAAGTCTATTTTATTACTAAGTTTAGTAGTTAGAATACTAGTAAAAGTATCTTTTAAAAAATATATTAAAAGTATTTTAAAAAATAGTTTTAGAAAGTCTTAGGCTTATTTTAACTAGCTATTTAAGCTAATTTTTTTCTCGTTCTAATAGTTCTATTCTCCTTAAAAAGACTATTAGATAGGCTAATAAATATATAAAAATAATTTATATCTAAGACCTTTTTAAAAGTAGGTAGCTTCTATTATAGCTTATTATTTTAGCGCTTCTTAAACTTATTATTAACTTTTTTATTATTTATTACTTTAGTAGGGCTTTCTATATAGATATTACTAAATATATTTTTTTTAAAGTCTTATTAGTAATTTATTTTTCAGTATAACTATAAAGCGGATTATTATAAAATAAAATTAACTTTTTAGCTTTTCTATTTACCTATTCTTAATTAATAAGTTTAGTAGGTCTACTAGAGATATTATAAATATATTTACTAAGCGACTAGATAATTTAATAAATATTTTTATTATTATTTTATATTTTATTTACCGTCTTATCGTGCGGCGAAAAGTAGGTATATACTTAATTTTTAGAGAATTATATAAGTTTAATATTAGTTATTCTATCTCTGTCTATAGTCTAAATATTATTATTTTTATATCTATTTCTAATATTATCCTGTTTAGTCTAATTATAGATATCGCTAGTAGGCTTAGAGCTAGGGTTTTCTCTACTATTAATAACCCTATCTAAATAATTGTAAGTGCTAGGCCCGCCGTTTATTTAAATAGTATAATAGACATTACTATTTTAGATTATTTATTTATCTAAAATATTATAAGTAAGCTGTGTATATAGAACTAAAATAGCTAAAAAAATTTTTATTTTAATTTTTACCTAGTTTAGTACTATCTATATTAGTAGAGTTATTATCTAGACTTTTATTATACACTTACTTAGTTATTATAGGTAAAGAATTTAGCTTTATAGTTTTTTAAACTAGTTTACTATTTATTTTAGTAAATATCTCTATAATAGATATAAACTTAGTATAACTTTTTTTTATTTATCTATAACTATTATTAAAATAATTATAGCTTATTACGGCGGAGCCTTTTATATACTATTAAATATAATTATTAAGATAATATAATATATACATACTATTAGCCTTAATTAAACTCTCTTTAGCCCCTTATATAGTTAAATCTAGAGTCCAGTAAAATTAGCCTTTTTAAAAGTAAATTAAATAATTATTTTTATTATTTAGTAATTTAGGACCTAAGCGCTTTATTAAATTACTATTATAAATACGCTTACTAGTTTTTTACTTAAAACTTAAAATTATTTTCTACTTTCCCTTATATAGGCTTTATTTAAAAAATAAGAAATTTTTAATATTATTATTATTTCTATCTCTAGTATAGCAATAGTAGCCGGTATAAAGTTTATAGCTTTTTTTATTACTTATAAAATCTATAACTTATATCTAATTATAAAATTTTAAAATTATATCCTAATCGCTATAGTGTAAGCCTACTTAGTTATTTTTACTTAAGACTTTAGTAAAGTAGTAATTATAGTTTAGTAAAAAATAAGGTACTATATTTATATAATTATAAATAGCTACCTGCTAGGGCTTAAAAAAGAAAATAATATATATTTTAATAGTTATATAGTTAAGGTAAATAGGTATAAGTAATTAATAACTATATAGTAGAGGAGAATATAAAAAGGAAGTAAAATAAAAACTATAATAAAGAAAATAAACTATTTTATATACTTACGCCCTTTGCTTTATCTACTTTCTTAACTTAGTCTTTTTTATATTACCTAACTTCTTAGTTACTAAATCTATATTTATACTTACTAGATATTAAGTATTTTTTACTACTAATTTTAATTATTTACAGTAGCTATATAAAGCGTATAAATTTAGTTAAGAAATTATAATATATAAATATTACTCTACCCTCCTCTAGTAGGGTTCTTATTACCTATAGCCTAAATATAATAGTAAGATTAGTAAAATTTTATCTTAAAATACTAGCTTATAATAAAACTTTTAAAATACCTTTTCTCCTTTTTCTAAACTTTATAAAAAAATATCTAAGTAGAGTAGTTCTTTCTAAATATAAAAAAACCTATATAATAAAAATATTTTTTACTACTACTTTTTACTATTTATAACTATATTATAAAAGATTAGAATTTTATCTTAGGTCTAAAATTATATATAAGCTATATTAAATTATAGTTTATCTATTCTACTTATTATACCTCCCTTAAGGGTGTATTATATAAAAAAGGGGCTAATACTTAATCCTAATACTTAATAGGTAATATATACTTAAAATATTTATTAATTTTAATTTTAGTTACTAATAGTATTTAAACCCGTAGACTAAATACGCTTAAAAATAATAAAAAAAATAAATTTAATAATTTTACTAAAATAAACTAAAGGGATTTATTATAGCTATACTAAAAAAGAATAAAAATATAATTTTTAAATCTATTACTCTTATACTATAAATTTATACTTTAAAATAAAAGATATTTATTTAAAGTAACTAGCGTAAAAGATACTTACCTATTTTATAAAAAAAAGTTAGTAAAGTAATTACTAGTATAGTATCTACTAAGGTATAGTAAAATAAATAGAAATAATAGTAAAATATTTCTTTAATTAGATATATTATATATTAAAGGATATAGCTTTTTTTATATTATATAAATTTTACTTTTTTTTACTATAGAATTAATACTACGTACTTCTACTATAGTAGTTTTTAATATTTAGCTAAAAAACTACGCCTCTATTAGTTAAGAGAAATATAAGCTATAAAATATAATATATTAAATTAAATTATAAAATATAGCCAGTAGAATAACGGCGGGGTTTTAAACTTAAGTATAATAGTAAAAAATAGATTTATTTTTTTATTTTTTTTATAGTTTATATACTACTTCGCTTAAAACTATAATTCTCCCTTTATTAAGAGATAAGGTATTTTTATAATTAGTATAAATAAATAGGTCTAAGGGCAGAATAGGCTTAGTAGTAACTATTAAAATAAAAAAAAAATAGTAAATTAGTACTTTAGCTAGATTAAATTACCTATACTAGGAGCTTATAATAAAAAAATTAAAAAAGTATTAAAGTAAAATTATAAATAATAAAAGTAAATATAAAAAGTCCTAGAATAGCGTACTAAAAAAAAATAAAAATAAAAGAAAAGAAAAATATTCTAAAAATAAAAGTTAAAAGTTATTTAAATTAAATTTAACTAATACTATTAGATTACTAGATTTATATAAAAGTTATATTAATAATATTATATTTTTTTATAATAAAAAAAATAATAAAGCGGAAACTAGATACGTTATATAATATATTAACTAATTACTAAAAGTAAAATTTTTAATTAATAGCTAGAGATAGAATAAAAGAAGTAGATAGGTAAAGTATAAAAAAGAATAGACTACTTAGTAATAAAAAAGCTAGAGTTAGATTAAAAAATAAAAAAAAAAAAAGGGGGAGAAAGTCTAGTAAGAAAAAAGTAAGTAATTTATAAATATTAAAAGCAGCGGGTTAATAAGGTAAAAAGTAATACTTAATATAGTTAAGCGTAGGGATTATACTAAACCTAAAAAGGGAGTCCCTAAACAGACATTACTATACTTAGTCTTGCAAACGCGCAGATATCAGCCGAAGTGCGGAGCTTCTTCTTCGCAAATAATGATTTCCAGTTCTGCGCAATGCCGGCTTATTTTGTGACTGCGAAATCTCCTTTCCGTATCCCTGATCATTTCCCTTCTTACTTTGACGCTTATGCCCAATGGCTGGAGCGAATGGGCACAGAAGGACGGATGGCAGCTCGAACGCTGGTCCTCACTGATGACAGGGAGCGGTCGGAAGCGTTCAAATATAATCCTAGTTATGAGAAATTCTTCAATCTCCTCCAGATGTGCACGAATCTCACAACGCTGGTGCTCAGCATCACGCCCGATCATCTCACGCACGACGACCCTTCAGCCTACCACAAGTACCTCATCGGGCGTTCCACGCTCCCACGCAAAGCGTTGCGCAGTTTTTCCTCGCATTTCTCTTGTTCGAGCTTCCCGCAGCTGAGGTCGTTGACTTTTGCATACACAGTCTCAGACAGAGAATACATAGCCTTCGATGTCATGGCAGTTGAACACCACGAGCCCATACGGAGCAAGCGACGGATGAAATACCACGCCGTGCGATCAGGACGGGAACGGGAGCTTGTAGTACAGCGTATTGAGGTGATGATGGTATCAATGAAGACCATGGTTGAGAAGGCAATAGAAGCAGAAGTGCAAATTATCCGCGTACCGCTGGCTACCTATAGATATTCCACGTTCCGGGGAAGGAATTACAAACAGAATTCGTATGTGCGAGAGTACGAAGGTGTGCGGAACATACCAGAATGGTCGCGTGTTGGTAGGAATCTGTACTGGTGGTGAGCACTAGGAAGAGATACCCAAGTCTTAGTACTTCAAAGCACTTGTCGACGTACAATTTGCGAATTCTTCATGCGCTTATTGGTCTATAATTACTCTAGGGAGAGAGAGGTTCTAGGCTGGAGTGTAAAATGGGTAGAGAGGATGCAGGGGCTGAAAAGGAACTGAATAAAATAACATTAGGCGTGATGTACAGAGATAGATCCTAGACGATCAATAGCTTCTACGTCATAAAACAGTCTAGGGAAAACAAAAAACAATATTAGCTATATCATTGAAGGATCCTCTTCGATATTCGTTCTGTAATGCGTCTCTAGGCTGAACCGAGCAAACGGGCTCCTCTGCCTTAGCCGCTTGCTGAAGCTGAAGAAAAGCCACGGCGTGACACAGAAAACGACTGCCACCGCTGCAAGCACTGATCCCGCAATATTAGCGTTCAGCTTGGTGTACAATTCGTGTGCAATGAGCGGCATCAATCCTGATGCGACGGCCCTCACCACCGCAAGCCCTGAAAAGGCCGACGCAGAGTATAGCAGGTATGAATCGGCGAGGTACCCGCTAAGCGTGTGCGCCGTCTCATTGACTGCGAATCCCACGAGTACAAGGGCTGCGGTTGGTACCATCCAGTGTATGTTGTTCGCCGCTGGCGGGATCGTCCAGGCGAACCAGGCGAGGCCGATGGCTTGGGCCGGTGCGGCGAAGCCGAAGCCAATGATTTTGTCTTCCCTGCTCTTTTCGTCAGTTACATAACTACAATAGCGAAACACAGGCCTCGTACGGCTGAACGGGCACTTTCTGGCGCTGGCGGTCCCGGACAATCTTCATATCCCACAGGCGAGGGAGGAACGTGAAGAGCACGCCGACAGCAATGGCTAGGAATGGCAGCGAGGCTTGGGTCCGTGTGAACCCGAGAGATAGGTAGACTACAGTCAGAGACTCGGTAAACAAGTAGATCATGCCCCAAGATGAAGCGGATATAAGCGCGACCATGATGACCAGCGGCTCTGTGAACAATATCTTTCCGGGTCTAACAACACTGACCCGGACCAGAGCCCTCCAGTCTTGCGCCTCGTCAGGGTTGTGCCAATTTAAGTCTTGAATGGCAGTGTCCCTCTTGATCTGCTTAATGATGCCGCCCAAGAGAATGCTCGGCCTGCTCTCCTTTATTCCGACTAGGGCCAAAAATAGCACTGCCGTGACAATGGCCGCGCTGTAGAAGATCCAACGCCACCCTACTGCCTCAGCAATGTAGGCGGCGTAGATGGGTCCGAAGCACAGGCCGACTGTCGTACCTGCGTTCCAGAGAACGATGATCCATACACGACGCCGCGTGTTGAACATATCTTCCACGCTGCCGGCAATAACAACGGAAGGAACAGCCGAAGCAAGGCCTGCTACAAAGCGGCTAATGTAGACCGATACTGGGGAGTATACAACGCCTGTAATGAGACTAAAAATACAAAAGGTGGCGCAGGAGGCGAGGTAGAGGAGGCGGCGGCCGAAAATCTCAGAGCAAGGGGGAATCAGGAAGCCCCCAAGTGCTTGGCCAAGTTGATACCTGTCTACAATGAGCGAAAAGTTTCCAATCGAAAATTGGGGGGTTTGAGGGTGTACATGAGAGTGAAGCCCACCAGAGATTCTTGTGGGCTGAGCCTATACTCCGGTCCAGCTTCCGTTGCGGCCACAGACTAGATGATGCGTTAACGTTGCTATAGAGGTTTTGACGGGTAGCTATGATGTTTCATTTGATGAGATTATAACGTTGCTGTCGGGGCTTTTGGTATAGTGACGGCCCAGAAGCCGCCACTCCCCAAGGGAAGCGGACTGCGTCTGCAAGATCGGTAGGAGAGTGAGCACTGCATGGAAACAACTTACTCCCGTGGTACTAATGATGGTTCTGCGTTAGGTTAGCTCTGGAAGGAGAGATAAGAACACGGAATGTCTCACGTATATAGCTCAAACAAGATTATGACTGTTGCGTCAAACGTCTTCCTTTTTGTCGACCAATTCCTTGGGTGAATTTTGCAGTCCCCTTGCCAGTTGACCATCCCGTCTGTTCCTCTTCTGACACCATACCGTGCCAAAGTTACCGCATCATCTAATTCGACGATGGCATTGGAACTCTTCTCAAAGACAGAGCCCTGAGAGTCGTTTGCCTCGTGACCCATGGAAAAGGAAACTGAGACAAAATGAGGGAATGAATTTCAGGTTAGCAAGGCGGTACACCCACTGTACTTCGCAGTCTCAGCCGGCGAGCGAATGAATTATGGGACGACTGGCAAGAGGCGGCGAGGACGGCGGAACACCCTATGTTCTACACACAACCAGTCCACATGACATGGAGGCCTCGCTCAGCGGCTTATATATCTCACCACTCAGTTTGCGCCATCGTCCCAAAAGCACCAGTATTCCTAAAAGGGCAGGTCGCTCACCAACCCAGGGGGGCTTTCCAGGCTTCATGGGTGAAGCTGGCTATTCCTGGCGTACAATTGTTCCTTCCACCACGTGGTTCCTTGCTCATGCGGCGTAGTACTAACCCCAGAGGCAATTCTAGGTACCAAACCCTAAAGAAGCCATGACACAGACTCGCTTACGAGCGGAATTTACGATCTATAGGATCCATGCTCCAACATCTAGTGCCGAGTAGACTGAAACGCCTGTCAGATCTTGAATGCAATGCTAGCATCTGAATAAGCACTCAGACGCCACACGTTGGCCTGCCCAATCCCACCACAACATCTAGAATATGTGAGAAAATGGATGAATGAAATGTTGTTATCGCAATAGCAACCAAATTTGAGTAAATTCATAAACCAAAAATAAGGGAACTTTGTGCGCAAGAAATTATTGCGCTGCATAGTGCATAAGTTGGTCAAACCCCATCTTGAAAAAAAAAAAAAAAAAGCTTGGCATCCATACGTCCTTTCTATTGAGCACTGTTGAGCTGTGACAGAATAGGAAAAAGCTTCTGGGTGAGATGTGCCCCATCTGACTGTACCATCTTACGTGCGAAAGGAACTGTCTTGTCTGACATGTTCGAACGCCCCGTGGCCCGGTGGTAATCGCTAGCGACTGTGCCGCATGGATTTTATCGATTAAATATAATTCGCTCCTACTTTTAGCATATGGCCCATACCGTATGCGTATACTGAGTTGTAACCCTAGAGATGAATAGTGTAGAAGCCACATCAATGGTTTATAAATGCCGACGGCATTTGCTTGCAACCGCCCAAGATAAAATATCATGACCGACAAGCACGTCCATCCTCTCTGGGGATCTCCCCAAGAGACTGGTGCAGCGTTTGACTTCAGGAGTGAGTTTTTGCCATACATATGTCTCTATTGCTCCTAAAGCCAGTTATCTGATTTTGGTGAAGGTGATGTAATCACCACACCTTCCCAGGGCATGCTGCTGGCCATTGCTCGAACAACCCTCCACGATGACGTTTACGGCGAAGATGCGACAACTAGAAACTTTGAACAAGAAATGGCGAAGAAGTGTGAACACGAGAGCGCAGCGTTTGTTTTCTCTGGTACCATGGCGAACCAGCTAGCCCTGCGATCTCTCCTCCACCAACCACCTCATGCCATTCTCGCCGACGCCAGCGCTCACATTATTCACTGGGAAGCTGGAGGGATTGCTCACTTTTCAGGAGCCATGGTCCATGGAATCCGCCCGAAAAATGGACTCTACCTCACCCTCGAGGACGTTAAGAAGCACGCCATCATTACAGACGACGTCCACAAGTGTCCGACACGAGCAATTAGCATAGAGAACACTAGTTCAGGAGTGATCATTCCTCTCGAGGAGTTGCAAAGAATGAAGGAATGGGCCTCTGCGCATGGCATCGCCATTCACATGGACGGGGCACGACTGTGGGAGGCGGTCTCAGCCGGAGCAGGCAGTTTAGAAGAATTTGGTAGATGTTGCGATGTGCTGACAGTGGACTTCAGCAAAAACCTCGGTGCGCCGATGGGTGCAATGGTATTGGGCACGTATGAGCTGATCAAGCGCCTGAAGCGGCTGCGTAAGAGCATCGGTGGTGGCATGAGGCAAGCTGGTGTTCTCGCCGCCGCAGCACGACAGGCCGTCGTCGAAAATTTTGGGCTTGGTTCCCTAGACTCTCGAGGTGCGCTTGCTTTTAGTCGCACTATGGCAGAAGAAGTTGGGAAAATGTGGACGATGAGAGGAGGAACAGTACTAAAACCTATCGAGACCAATATGGTGTGGCTGGACCTCAAAGGATGTGGAGTAGAACCAAGCGAATGGAACGAGACAGGGAGAAAAAATGGTATCAAGCTCGATGGAAAAAGGATCGTGTTGCATCATCAAATCAGTGAGTTGGCAATGAAGCGTCTGGGAGCGGTGATGGACGAAGTGTTGGGTCGAGTTGAGCCGACACGACTATTTGGTGCTGCGCCCAAATCTCTGTTGTGAGTATACATTTAAAGAATCCCGTTGTTAATATCGGATGCTTTTTTTTGGCTTTTGTAGAATACCTTTAAGTAGCTAACACTTTACCTTATGTAATGTTTGTTTACCCCATTATAAGTGTCTTGGAGTAGCCATTTCGCCAGGCTATTATTTAAGCTCAACCTCATCCCCCCAAATCTGAGTTCAAGATATTCTTAGCCGGCAACAAGGGATTTATGCACGCTAAGTACACAATATCACGCTTACGCTACTGTGGACGTAAACACCGAAGGCAAACGGAACGTGGTAGAGGACATAATTAGAAGGTGTCGCTTCAGGGATACAATAACGGCGAGTGTCTTTAAGAGAATAACTTTATCGCTTATTAGGCCTATACGCTTACTTCTAAAACTTTTCTATACTATACTTTTCCCTACTATAGAGCTAGTCCTTAAAATATATAATAATTATATTTTAGTTTTATTTATAATATAAAATCTATTATAAAAACTACTAGTTTAAATATATATGTATATTATATTTATATAGTATAATTTAGGGTAGTAAAGAGAAAAAAGTAGGTTATATATATACCTACTCCTTTTAATTAAAGTTATATATTATCTTATCTACGCGTACTAAGTATTATTATTTAAATATATTTTTATATAATTTTTTTAAACTATTACTACTATAACTCCTATTTACTAATTATTATAAAATAAAAAATATTAAGTTTATTAAAAAGCTTTTAGTATTATCTATAAGTACTACTTTTTTTTTACTTATAGCTTTAGTATAAACGCTTAAGTATATATTTATTTTAGTAAAATACCCTATTAATTTTAGTATTAGTAGTATTACTTACTTTTTAGACTATATTTATATATTTTATAGCTATTAGTACTATACTATTTATATATTTAATATTATCTTTACTAACTATTTAATTAGGATAAAACTAGATAATTATAATAATAGTAAAAATATATTACTTAATTATATAAATTATATTACTAAGTTAATAGCTTACTATATTTTACTTTTTTACTTAAACTATTACTATTTAATAAAAAATTATTTCTACAGAACGTACTATATAGTAATAAAAAATTTTTAAATACTAATAAAAAAATAATTAACTAATATTAAGTATAAGTATAAGTAATATAGATATATAGTATTAATAAAAATAATAGTTTTACTATTAATTAAATAAATTATACTAAGACCTAAATAAGCGTAAATAGAGAAAAAAGTTAAAAAAGAATTTAAAAGCGTAAAAGTATTTATAGTATAAAAATTAATATAAAATATAATATTTATAGTAAAAATAATATATTTATAATGACTATTTTTTATAGCTTTTTCTTTAAATATTAGCGTAGTTATTTTTTAATATACGCTTTACTTAAGCGGCGTAAAATTAGTTTATAGCTAAAAATAGACTTTACAGCTGTTACACTAGGTTTACTTAGATAAAGAATCTAGTTTTAGCGGCCGTTTTGCGGTTAAGTAGGTTCAAGTATGCGTGCGTGGTTTCTCGGCTTTGTCTTGCCGCTGATCGCTGCGAGGATGGGAAAGGGTCCGCTGTTGTAAAAGCTATCCTGGGTCCACTTGACGGTCTTCGCAAAGGGCGGTTCTAAAAGTTGACGGAGAGGGGTAGATAGTGGCTAAGGGCTAATAAAGTGCTGTTAGGATCTAGGTAAGCTCAATACTGCCGCTCGTGAAAGGACATGTACATACCCTCCTGCCACATTTTAGAAGTACTTTGTGACTAGCACAGGCGACGAGACGTACACATCGCTCGTCGCGGATAGTCTGGTTGCAAGTGAGGCTTAAGTTTGTAAAGTTGCACAGATTGACGAGATCTGAAGAACGTCCATGTGATGAAATATTCCCATGCAAAGTAGCCAAACTCCGGGCTATGCAAGCTAATCAACCTACAAGACGATCCCCCGGCTTCAACCCACATGGAAAGGGGACACGGAAATCCACTCAGACCATTTATACCGCGTTGCCGTCCCGATTACGAAGCCGAGCTGCATCCTGACCTCTGAATATGGATCAAGCCGTAGCTACGAGAGGTCGTGCCTGTTATACAAATGCAGGAGACGTAGCAGCCACCGCATTCCCGATACCCTAGACTCTGTTACTCCTCGTCTTCATCATCATCAATGACCACCCTCCTCTTCTTCGACGGCACACGCACATCCTCCTCGTCCTCCTCGTCAACGCCCCTGCCCCGCTTCGGGCTCTGCGTATCTCTAGCGTTTCGACTCCGCCCCTCCTCAATGATGCCATCGTCCTCATCCTCATCGTCTTCGACAACTTCTTCTTCCTCGTCACTGTGAGCGATGAAGTCGTCAGAGTCATCGTACTCGTCCTCTTTGTGGATGCCACGTCGAGCATAAGCCTCGTCCTCATCCTCGCTATAGTCGTGGTGTCCACGACGCGCCTGGGCCCGCGGCTTCTTGGCGCCACCCCTCCTACGGCCTTCGCCGCCCTCCAGCATATCGGCGTCGAGACCGTAGCCGCCCCTGGCCCTGCCCATTACCCGAGCACTTCGGTCTTGCTCTTTCTGGGCATGCCTTTCTCGTGCACGTTGCTGCTTCAGCCGCTCCTTGTACTGCACTTCTTCTCGCTGGCGGCGCAGTTCGGGGTCTTCGTTTACGTCGATGAAGGAGATTGCCTGGTTCGCGTCGTCACGGCCACGAGAGGCAGCGGCTGCGAGGTCGTTTTGCAATTTCTCCAAAGCTAAGTCTTTCGTGTTCGAGGTTGCCGCCACGGACAGGTAGGTGGTGAACTTGTTCGTTACGCGCAAGACGTTCGGTCCTTCGCACGGCGCCACAAGATACGTGTAGCTCTCTTTGTTGAGATCTTCTCGCCGCCGACCCTTGATCATCGTAGGCGTGGGAATTGGAGGGTCGAGTTGAGGAGGCGCAAGCATTTGCGCATTGATCTCGTATTGGTTGACTGGGTCGTTGGCGTGCTGCAGCGTCAGCGAGCCGTCAGACCACCGCAGTATGCGCGCATTCGATTGTAGCTTCGAAGGGTCTGACGGCGACCGTCGCCATCGGATGGTGGTCATGGCGGTATTGAACGCAGAAAAGTGGTCCGATGCGGGCTTGTTCGAGTGGTGATCGGTCGTCGGGGGCTGGAACGTCTTATGCGAGAAGGCGGTCGGGTCGATGGACAGGAAGACTGGAATCTTGAGGAGATAGAGCTCCCCATCGCTGGGTTCCGGCACGGCATGACGCGCGATTTCGGCGTCTTCAAAGGTAAAGTTCTGGTTCTGGGTTTCGACGTCGGGCGTGTCCTGCAATGCGCGGTCGTTGCGGTCCTCGTCATCGCCAGAGTCGAGCTCTTCATCGTCGAGTTTCCGTTGCCTGTCCATGGGATCAGCGCTGCGAGTGATGGAGGGTTCCCATGTTACTCACCCGGGTTGTTCGTCGGCATCGTCATCGCCAAAGAGGTCGCCGTCCAGGTCTTCGACGTCTTCTACATTTGCAGGCGTGCCAGCCTCTTCCTCCTCGGCGACAGGCGCATTGCCTGCGAAGTCCTCGTCCTCGGACGGCGCGTTGGAATAGTCGCTCATTGTCGCGTCAAGCGGAGCGTATCGTCTGGAGGAGGGGCGGAGTGCGAGGTAGAGTGCGGAGATCCGAGAAGCGACCGCGACCGCAAGTCAACGGCGTCGAGCGGTGAGGGAGCGAGGGCAGGTGAGGCAGCTGCGATGCGATTTGGAGAAAGTTAGCAGTTGCGACCGACACTGTGAGCTTATGGCGCTAGTCCGCATACGGGCGCGGGAACCCTGGCCGCTGTCGCGTCGAAGGGGCCCCCGGAGGGACTGCATTCGAGGCGTATCGTCTACACTCTCCCTCTGCTCCTCCAGGCTGACACTTGAACGCCGCCGTGCCGGTCGAACACGCGTTCTAGGTGCTCCTCAACCGCCGCAGCCCGTTCGCAGCCCATCATGGCGTCCTTTTTCTCCAGCGTGTGAGTGCTTGGCACTGGCTCCCCCAATTGCCTTTCCGCAACGCGTCTACGTGCCCCAGACCCCTCCTCAGTCGCTGTTTGTTTCACCGTCCGGCTGCCCTGTCTGTGTCTCATCCATTGTGTCTCCTCCAGCCTGCCTCACCGTCACTCTTCTCGCCTAACTACCTCATATATTTCCCCTGCAAACCTCCTACTGTGCCGCTTTTCTGACCCTCTATCAGACGCCAAGGCCTCGCCGGACGCTCCAACAAGAGCAACAACCAGCAAGGAAAAGGCGGCAACGGCGCGCCTTCGCCGACGACCAGTGGGCCCTACTCGCCGTCTGCAGCTCCAGGACAGACGCCTAGTTTCCCGCCTATGCCCCATTCCCCCGCACTGTCTTCCAACATGTCTCTTGAGAACCAAACCCCCCAGGAGGGCGCTCCGTCTGGATCGCGCCGGCCGCCGTTTTTCTTCCGCGAAGAATATTCGAACCTCATCGTCCGAGGTAACTTCATGACTTTGGCCGCCAAGCCCAATCTGGTGGAAGAGGGAGAATGGCTCGCACACCAAGGTACATACATGCATCTCAGCCCCTGCTCACGTGTCGTGTTCCCTTTTCGCAAAAGTTTCTTAGATACCACCCCGTAATCCATTCCCTTTCTCATACTGACCCGCACGCCCAGTCGTCGAGCAATACCGCCTCCTCGAGCAAATGATCAACATCATCAAGGTGCCCGACGAGCGCACCGGCAAGCCCTGCTGCAACCCGGACGTCTGCCCCACCATGTCCGCCTCGGGCCACACCTACACCTGGCTCGACAACAACAAGAAGCCCATCAAGATCCCCGCCATCCAGTACATCAACCTCGTGCAGAAATGGATATCCGGCAAGATCACGGACCCATCCATCTTCCCCACCGACACGACCTCCGCGCGCTTCACCGACGCGACGTCGACCTCGAGCTACGCCTCCGGGTCGCTGACCCCCTCGGGCACACCCCAGCCCGCGGGCCCGACGACCCTGAACGCGAGCCTCGGCCAGCTGGCGGGCAGGGACTGGCTCGGCAAGAGCAGCGGGTTCCCCGAAACGTTCGAGAGCGATATCAAGAGCATCTATCGCCAGATGATGCGGTGCTATGCGCACATCTACCACGGGCACTGGCTGGATCCTTTCTGGCATGCGGGCGCGTACAAGGAGCTGAATACGTGCTTTGTCCACTTCATCAACGTCGGGAAGCTGTTCGGCCTCATCACCGACAAGGAGATTGAGCCCATGCAGCCGCTGGTCGATCTTTGGTTGTCGAAGGGCTTGCTGCCGCCGCCGCCGCAAGCTGCGGCGCCGAAGGACGGCGCACCGCCGGCTAGTGCGCCCCAGGGGGTTGCTGCGTGAGGTGTTGATCGCTTGGGCGCTTGATGTTGAGCGAGCTGTCGCCTGGCATGGCTGGGGTTCGGACGAGGAAACGCAATTTGCCCGCATGGACGGCATGGGCGTTCAGGTCCTGGAATGATTTGCATCTTAGCATGATATAGAAGACTTATAATGTGCTCCTTATCAATCAAAGCATTCTTCAACCCAATGCTATACTCCGACTCCTGAAGTAAAGCACACGACTGATCACGTAACCAGGAGAGCCAAGCATAGCTTCTATAGCAAAACAAAGGCTCAAATTGGATAGTAGTACGGCAGTGGTACCCCTAGACTATGTCCTCGTTGAACCACCAACAAATCCGTGACATATAATGATGTAGCGATCATGACACTTCACAAACTCCAGGATTGGGTGAGAGAAAAGGAAACATGTCCGCTCCACCATTCCGTTTGATTCGAATAACACGCAAGCACAGACACATTTGTATAGAGGTTCCGAGGTCGTTAAGGGGGCGGGTAAGCGGGATGAGAGATGATTGCCTGGGTCGCGGAGTGCGAGCAGGCCTTGTCATGAGCGGCGTGCGGCAGTCGGCGTGGTGACCTTAGTTGTGGCCGGCCTTCCTAAGCGAGTTGCTCAACCATTCGAGGCCCTCGTAAAGACCGTCTCCGCTCGTGGCGCAGGTCGACTGGATGTACTGTGATGGCTGTCAGCTACTTCTCGCTGGGGCGTGTATCGAAGCAACGTACCCAAGCGCGTTGTCGGAGGCTGTGGAGGCCGAGCTTGTCGGTGATTTCGGCGGCGTTCATGGCGTTCTGCAGCTCGCGTTAGTCCCGTTCTCACGCACTCGCATTCTTCCATTATGGCGTGCTTACGGGCAGATCCTGCTTGTTAGCGAAGACCAGGAGCATGGCGTCCCGGAGCTCGTCCTCGT
Source organism: Pleoardoris graminearum (assembly GCA_030770415.1). Classification (NCBI taxonomy): domain Eukaryota; kingdom Fungi; phylum Ascomycota; class Dothideomycetes; order Pleosporales; family Didymosphaeriaceae; genus Pleoardoris; species Pleoardoris graminearum. The sequence goes on along the minus strand of JASEKS010000116.1, from coordinate 89,584 downwards.
TGAGCATGCGCTGGAGCTCCTCGCGGGCCTCGACCACACGGTCGCGGTCGTTGCTGTCGACGACGAAGATGATGCCCTGCGTGTTCTGGAAGTAATGCCTCCAGAGGGGGCGGATCTTGTCCTGGCCTCCGACGTCCCACACGGTGAACTGGATGTTCTTGTACTCGACCGTCTCGACGTTGAAGCCTGCGGGGTGGCATGTTAGCGATGCCGCCGGGGCGCGGATGTGCTCGCAGGGCACGCACCGATGGTGGGGATCGTGGTGACGATTTCACCGAGCTTGAGCTTGTACAGAATTGTCGTCTTTCCGGCGGCGTCCAAACCAACCATCAAGATGCGCATCTCCTTCTTGCCCCATAGCTTGTCGAACAGCTTCGAGAATGTGAGACCCATGGTTGCGGCCGGTGCTCGTGGGGAGCGCTACGGTGTGAAGGGGTGTGGGAGGTAGTGCGTGTCGCTCCTGAACCTGCGCAGGGAGTGTCAGAACGGTGATAATGCAAGCCCGCGGAGGGCGTGCGAAGGATTGAGCAGGGCGTGCGGTCGGCGCAGGTGGTGTTGAGCCCCCGGGGCGAAATCGTGGTTGAGGCTTCTTATCCCCATGGGGCCCGCCCGCTCGCGAACGCGTGGCAACAGCAGGCAGGTGCGGCGAGCTCGGTGCAGGTGGCATAACTTACGGGTGCAGTTCAAGAGGCGCGGTGGTGGTGGTGGTGTGATGGGTGCTTGTCGATGAAATCTAAGAGAGACGTGGAGGCAGCGTCGATTTGGCTCAACGAAAAGTCTCGGCACCGATCTGGGCAGTGAGACGCAGCTTAAGCCAGAGCCGAATGCGCACGTGACTGCGGCGAACGGCTGGCTGTTTGCAACTATGAACGCTCGAGTGGTGTGTGCAGTGCCAGTCAATTCAGCACTTCTTAAAAAGCACTCCAGATGATGAAGACACGTTGTGGTTCTCCTGTTGCGCGGAGAACGGGTCGCAGGCAACAAGTTCGCGGATCGCCGTCGTTACCCACCAAGCCAGTCGCGTGCGTTTAATAAGACCTAAGGCGTCACAGTTTATCTCCACTTTGCCGAATTGGCTCCAGGAACTATACATGTGCGTTCCAAAGATTGAAACAATTGCTCATCACGGCGGGATGAAATATGCGACCTCAGGCATATTATTTTCCGCGGCAGCACATTATGAGTCGGCATAACGCTACTTATCCCTTGCGAAAAACATTTCGTATCCCGATTTTGATCTTATTTATGTACCGGATATCGTGTGGGCTTCTCAGCCGCATGCTCACCGCCACGATGATTCGCCTTCGCTCTAACCTTAGCATGCGTCTAGGCTACCACATTCCCAACAGGACAGCGAACCCTTCGCACAGGCTACTCGGTTGGGCGATGTTGCCACATCGTGTTACAACCCACGTCTGCGGTGGCGACTACCCGAACAAAGCCCTCTCATGTTCGTCAAAGACACTGGCAACACGATCATAACAACACATGCAAACATCAGCGGACATCTCATTTCGGGGGAGTGCTCATAGAGGAATATTCATGCTCTTGCTAGTACATGCTAAAGCCAGAAAAGCAATCACGAAACGACGATGACGTGCGGATATCATAACGTCTCCTGCTACATACCAGTCCAACGTCTAACTTTACCCAAGAACAAAAATGCAAAAAAGGCAGAACTGTACACGTATGAGCGACCACTACGCCTAGTCGGTGGCTACGATGCACTCACACGGAAGAACGCAATCTACTGCTTTCCCCAGCTGATCTCTGTGTCCACCGGGCCCAGCTCAATGCTATCCGGCGGAGTTTGGCTCCTCTTGTCCCATCCGATCGTTGTGTCTGGTGGGCCCAGTTCAAACGTCGGAGGAGTCGTATCGCGCTTCTCCTTGCTCCATCCGATCTCCGTGGTGGGAGGCCCCAATTCGAACGTGGGAGGAGTCTGCTCGCGCTTCTCTTTGCCCCAACTGGTATCAGTGGAAGGCGGGCCAAGCTCAATGCTATCCGGCGGCGTCTGCTCGCGCTTGCCCCACGTGATCACTGTCGACGGAGGGCCAAGCTCGATGTCGTCGTCCGGCCTCGTCGACTCTCTCTTCTCCTTGCCCCATCCGACATGACTCGTAGGCGGACCCAGTTCGATGGTGTTGGGAGGCGCATCGCCGCGCTTCGACCACCCGATCTCGGTCGTGGGTGGTCCCAACTCGAAGGTGGGGGGTGCTTGGTCGCGCTTCTCTTTGCCCCAGCTTACGATGGTACTTGGCTTGCCCAGCCAGAAGCTGTCGGTCGGAGTAGGCTTGGTGGCTTCAGCATCACGCTTCTCTTTGCCCCAGGTGATGACGGTGGAAGGCGGGCCGAGTTCGATGGTATCTGGCGGGGCATCTCCACGCCTCTCTTTGCCCCAGCTGATGACTGTTGTTGGAGGTTCTAGCTGGGTGTCGTCTGGCGGAGTGGTGGAGTCGCGCTTTTCCTTGCCCCAGCCGATGACTGTGCTTGGCGGACCAAGAGAGACATCATCGGGTGGAGTAGCGCTGACAGCGTTTTGTACCTGTTCTTGGTAAGTGTCGCGAAGATGAACAGAGGGTTACGTGCGAGGTGTTGAGTGGTACATACCTCCGGCTGCGCAATAGGCAGTCCGCTCACATTTGCGAGCAAAGCACCAGCGGCAACCACCGAGACCAGCCTGTACTGCATGCTGTCCTTGATGAATCTCAATATCCGGAGTGGATACTAGTGTTCGGGTAAGCCCTCTTTGGAGCGCAGGAAAGATTCAAGAAGACTCAGGAGTAAAGTAGGGTAGAGTATGGTTCCGATCGATTCCAGGACGTGACGAAGCACATATTCATATACGTGCCGCACCCAGGGGCCACGGTTGCCACCTCGTTCGAAAAGTGGTGGACTATCCACATCCGGTCTCTTTCACTGTATGTCTGCGCCTAGATTATGCCGTATCGCTAATTTGGATAAAACATAGGGCCGTTATAGCGTTGTCCTGTTGCGCCAGAGACTAGACGATTCTTGTGAAAGACAGATTGCATGGCGTGAACCGCGAGTGATAGGTAAGCGCATCTGCGAAAGGCGTTCCACGCCCTCGTTGGAACACGACTACTGCGGAAGTACATGGGTGGCACGGCGGTCGTGTGGGGTGGATGGCCACGGCGGTCTGTGCCGAAGCTGGTGGAAACAGGGATATAGAGGCTTCAATATTGTCCTTGGATGGGCTATGCTCAAGCTTTGGGCACCGAATACTATATTGTGCCGCCCAGGAGCTACATTTGGAAGTGCAATCAACTGAGCTCGGGGTTATAGATACGGAGCATCCACGGTGAAGGAACGATGTGGGATTCCGTCTTGATGAACGTACCCAAAACGCAATTCGGCGGGTGCTTTCGGGCTTTGCTTCGGGCCTCGGCGCGTCGATGCATGGCAGAACGTTCTCTTGCAGGCCGATATCCGTATCTCCGGGTTGGTCTCGACTACAACGTGTGAGTCCAGGCCCTTAACCGACCTTGGACCAACCAAAAGGTCCAATCTGGCCGATACACAACGGCGCTGCATGTGCCCTATCTTCTCCGTGATACGAAATTCATTTGCGCTGGTGCTATTTTCGGATCATTTGATCGGAAACGTAAATCTTAGCGAGAGGATAATTGAGGGCGGAATTGGGAGCAAAGGCGTTGAACCGATAGGGCGCCAGGATCACCAGTAGCTAAGGGTATACGAGAAACCTAAATATAGCGTATGAGGAAGTGAATGGTGCTTGGGCTGGTATCCTTCGTAATTCAGGACGGACTCATCTTACCGGCGAGTTGACGATATAGCTGAACCACCAAACCATCAGTTTGCGAACCATCTTGAAGATTTGGGAATCCTTTGAGCATGTCACGGCCATTCGAATTGCGTGGTTTTTCCGAGGTCGTGGTTGGCGACACGAAGAAAATAAATGATTGCAGGGTTGTTGGTGTGAAGCGAGCAGCGTATATTACGGTTAATATGAATAAACTGCAGTGACAGAGAGTGGCAATGTTGCAATTAACTAACAGCAAGCGAACGTCAAGATAGGAAAAGTTGAATAATATCAAAATTCGTCCAGTTGCCTGGAACGCACATCTCCTGGTCAAGGTAGCGGTATGTTCCTCGAAGGTTGTGGGATCATGGAGCGGCTGTCACCATGTGAAGTTGCTGGCACCCTTCGGGTGTTAAGGTTCTCGGGGAGCATCAGTGTCCACACGTTAGTTTTCACGGTATTGTCGTTGTAGGTGATTTAATTTTGCTCACGCTTCGCAGAAGAACTGAACCCGTGACTCTGTTTCATGCGACATCCATGTGACCAGAGGTAGCTCTGGAGCGAGCAATACATTACAATTCGCTCAATATTTTGGACGATAATACTGAGCGAGTCTCATATCTATGGTGAGTAGCAGGCGTTACGCGACCATCAGTGGAAGCTGCAAACCTTGGTACACCTCATGTGTATGATGTTGCATGTGACTGAGATGTCAGTTCTCCCACCAAGGCGACAACGCTGCGGCGAGATGCTTTTGAGTGATGCTATGACGTCCGATCATGTTGGAACCATCTATTCATGGACGAAGGTCTGGAAACGAGGAGTGAAGTAACGCCGACTGGACAGCCAATCATAACCATCAAGCCTGGGACCGATGGAGGATAGATGGACTGAGTACTATTCGCTGTTCGAACCCATCTGAACCCCTGGGCACTATCAAGCAATGCAGGCCGGAGCTCTCACTGCTAGCTACAATGCTGCTCAGGCGCAGCTGAGACGTTGGGATGAAGTGGTGCATTGCAAGTCCGTGATGTTCACGCGTATGTGACATATGATATTGAATGTTCCTCCTTTACTATTCCAGGTTCGGGTTGATTGAACAGGTGCTGTTTTGCGGGTGGTGGCTCGATGCAAGCGGCAGGTGTGCGATATGCCTCTGACCGATTGAGTGACCAGGGAATATAGGAGGAAGTTTACCAATAGAATTGTAAAGTATTGGCTACATGCGAAGTATGCATATGTGGAACCGCAATGCATAACCGCGATGACGATATAGGTGTGTATGTGTGTATATAGATAGTGGACTCTCGTCCCATCTCCGCCCCGCTCCGCGCCAAGATGGCGGAACATCAACTTAGGTAAGCCAAATTTTCCATCAGACCACACCATGCGACAGCACCACTCAGCTTCCAGACGAGCTTGAATCGGCCGCTCGAAGCCATTCTGGCCCGTCCACCGTCCACGATTTCCCAATTGCGGTCCTTCTCGCCGGGCAGAGCTTCGACGCTCGCAACACCCACGCGTTTGTCCCTCGGAAGCGCGCTCCACACGAAGCATGTCCCGGTAACGATGGTAGCTCTCCGGTCCCGGGCAGTTCGCGCCCCGGGTACCTGTAGATGCATCTCATGCCTCGCGAACGCCTCCGCAGCGGCTAGACGCGCCGGTGCCCCTGGTCCCAGAGGAGCATGGGCGTTCGGCGCCCCGACGTCGACCTTTGCATATACAGCCGTGTTCGCGGCAGGTCTTGCCATAGACGCGAAGGGGAAGAAGAAACGAAACGAACAATGCGACGCTGCATTTGACTCCCTTCGAGGGGAGCTGGACATACGTGAGGAATTGCGACACCTGCAGGCACCGGGAAAACGAAGGGCCGCACACAGCGCAGGGCAAAGAGACGCTGCCCCCGCTGCGGACCCAATACCCGAAGATGTAGACTGGGATGCTGTTTCCAGGGCGATCGGGATGGACATGGTCGATGACTCTGTGCTCGAACAGCGGCAAGCGCAATCAGATACACTTGCTATCTCGGAAGCCTTGTGGGACTTGCTGCATGTAGACGCCCGATCTGGTGGACCTTCTCTGCTTGACTGGCCCGCAAGCACCGGACCAAGCCCCGGTTCGAGATACAACTTGCCCCCTCAGTCTCTATGGGCATTGGAAACCGTGCGTCTGAAGGCCATGCGCAACAGACAAACTCGGAAGAAACGGGCGATCCAGGAGGTTTCGGTATGCCTATTGATTCACCGCTTGCTTGCTCAGTCCAAGGCACACTTGGCCGCCGATAATGCGCTCGCTTCGCTCTCGCCACACATTGGCAGCGTGGCTCTGCTGACCAACGACGAGTTTCAAAGGTCCATATGTGCAATACTGGCGAATTTAAAGGCTCTGGAATGCACAAAGAAGGAAGACTGGCCTGAAGATACAATGGCCATCCGAAGCGGTCCAAAATTCCAAGCAGAACCCCATTACGTCCAGGACGCTGATGGTGACTTCCACCATATTGCTGAGCAACTCAACGTGGCCATCAAGCACCTCTTCGACGAATATGAGCACAAGCGGAAATATCCGAAAGATATGGCCCTGGCCACCGCTAAAATCTGCCACAACTTGCTCGTCTCATCGGCCGCCCCGAATTTGCAGACTTTTAACATCCTTCTCACCGGTTTTCAGAAATGGGAACGACCACGCCTCGTCGATGCCGTCATCGCGGCCTTGGATGACTGCAAGATCCGTCCCAACGAAATCACTTGCGTGGCCATTCTTGACCATTACACGGAGACGAGGCGGCCTGACTTATTTAGTCGATTTGTTGCCAAGATGCGAGGTGCCGGCGACGGATTAATGTTAGCCAAACCCAATATCAGCGTGAACGAGGCGGGAGAGGGTCGACTGGTCCGCGTTGGCGAGATAAAGGTCTACCAAAAGGTGTATCCGACACCCATGGTCTTCCACTCCCTCATGAGAGGTGTCCTAGAGTTCGCCGGTTTCGATAGAGCCATGGACATCTACTACGAGATGAAAGAGGACGGCTGGGGTCTGGACATGGTCGGCCTCTCTCGCTTCTTGGACGATTGCATGCATCGAGCCGACTGGCAAGGCGGCCTCGCCGTCTGGGAAGAGATAGCCAGCATCAAAGGACGTATCAAGCCTGAGCTCCTCGCTAAGGCGTACGCACAGTTTCTCACCCTGTGCTCTGTCACACAGAAACCTGCGGCTTTCGACACTGTTCTCACCGACGTCGTCAAGCGCGGATACGATCGCAAGGCTATTCTGACGTCCTTCAGAGAGTTCACCCACAAGGTAAGACAAAAGAAGGGCTACCTTGCGCCAGCGTGGACCGCCGATAATCTTCTCATCGCGGTGTCGGACTATATGAAGGGAGACGAGAGTACGGAGGCCGAAACAGCGCGCTTCTTCGAAGTGGATGGCGAATCGAAGCCAGATGATGCGCAGGAACCAACAGCCGCGAGTGCGGCGGATCCATGGGATGCATGGCTGGAGCATGAGCTTGGTGCGCCATCTGCGAATAAGGCAACCTCGTCGCACAAGGATGAGGCTACATCGAAGCCCAAGGGTTCGTGATACGAATCGATCTGGTGACAGATCAACAAAGGACCAGCCTTGCTGCGTTTCGCATCGCCGTGCTGGCTTTTTCTTGCCTAATGAATTTCGGCCTGAACATGTATTTGTGTACGATCTTTGTATACCACCTGTACTGTATATAGACGCATTGGAGTTGGACGTGTAATGCAGCATTTACAAAGGCATTTGGGACATCGTGCGAATGCTTGGCAGGAGCTGCACCGATACGCAGATATCGAGTATATATTCCACCACTCTCGGTCCGACAGTGACTTTTCCATGGACTCCAAGGGATATTACGCGTGGCGCCTCCCGTCTTCACGCCATGTTAACACCGCAAAGTAGTACTCGAAATTCAAATCCTTTTAGACCCATTGATCGCAAAAGCAGGGATATCTCCGCCCAAAAACGCCCCCCAAGACCCAGATTGCCCACGCAACTTCCCCCCCTTAGAAGACGCCCGGCGCCGCCGCCAACGCCCGCACCCCCTCCTCAAACACAATGTCCTCGTCCACGCTCTGCATGGGCGCGCCCCACTTGACCGTGCCCCGCTCGTCCACGGCATACGCGCCGCCCGTCTGCCACCGGCACCCGCCCTCGCCGACGGCCTGCCACACGGCGCCCTCCTGCTTGCTGAGCCGCAGCTGCGCGATGCCGTTGCGCGGGTTGAGCACGTGCGCGTACGACGCCATGCCCAGCCCGTACGCGGCGTACAGCTCGCGCTGCTCGTCGACAACGACGTCGATGTTCCACGCGCCGCCGAGCTTCTTGGTCCACGCGGCCGTCGCGGCGGGCGTGCAGTGCGAGACGGCGACGAAGCGGATGGATGTGTGGCGGTTGGCGAGGGAGCGCATGCGGAGGAAGAGGTGCTGCGTGACTAGATGCGTAGCGGCCACGCTCAGCTTACGGTCTACAATCAATGGAGGGAGTGAGTGGGGGGCCTTACATGGGCAGCCGCAGAACCGCAGGAAGAGGACGACTACGGGGCGGCCGTCGGCGGTGGGAAAGCGCAGTTTGGCACAGTTGGGGGCGCGCATGCCGATGGTGGGCGCGTCAGCGACGGGGAATTGCGTGGGTGGTGCCTGCCATGAGCTGAATGCTTTGCTCCATTGTACGTTCGCGAAGGGGTTCGAGAAGCCGGCGCCGGCGCCGGGGGCATCCCCGGTTGTGCCCTCGCTCTTGGGGAGCGACGGGAGCGAGACGTTGCCGAGGCCGGCGCGGTGGAGCGCGATCTTGGTGCCGAGCTTGCTGAGCATGGTATGAGTGGGCGTGCTTTTGGCGTGGGGTAACGGCGGAGGGAGGAGAGGAAGACGGAGCGTGTGGTAAAGGCGAGCTGAGGGACTTACGGCGCAGGCGGACGGGGCTGATGAAACGCGGTCTGTCGCACGGACGTGGTTGTCTGTCGGGGTTGTAGATGGTCGCAGGGCTGAGGGTCTAGACGCGGGAACGGGTGCTCACGTGCTGGCGCTAGAACATGGGGAATTCTTCCAGGGTCTGGTTTGTGGGATTCACCGCGTTGGTATGGGAAAGCTTGATAATGCTTTGGATTGCGCCGAACATCTCTCGTTCTTGATTGCAAAGAAGAATGTGGTCGTGGTATCAGAATACAGAAGAAAAGCTCACAAAGGATGATTACCTGAGCTTGATTCGCGCCGCCATCCTCCTAAATGAGCCCGACACGGCCGCAAAGCGGGCGGCAAAAAGGAACAGACACAATTGCGAAAGTCCATGCACCACACCACACCGGAGACTGCATTGAGCATTCCATCTCTGCAGGCGTTCCAATTAAGCCCCTTCGCCATTCCACATTTCACATCTTGTACGCGAAGATGGCTCCGCATTCAAACACAGTGCGGCGCTCGAGGCACTCCTCGACGACCTCGTCCACTTCCCACCAAAATTGCGGTTCTCCCGGGACGTCGTCCACATACGCGCCCCAAATGCCCTTCCACAGCGCCCTCCCAACCAGCATCTTGAGCTCCGCGTGGACGTCGCAGGAAGACGCATCGTACGCGCACGGCAACTTCATGACCTGGTCCTCGCCCGACCAGCTCGGTATCTCGAAGCCCGCATCCGCAACCCACCCCGGAAACAGCATGCAAGGCTTTGAGCAGCGGAACGTCTTTTCCAAGTTGATCAACAGCCTGTCTTCGATCCAAGCTCTTAGTAGTGGGCCAGCAGTCTTCCGCACGGGCGCAGCGTCCATGATCCTGAGTTCGAGCAATCCGCCTGGTGCAAGCAGCCGGTGGCATTCGCGCAACAGCTGCGGTAGCTTCGAGGACGGAACCAGCGAGGGGAGTGTCGAGGCGCGGATGTGCGAGAAGGTAGCATCTGGCCACGGACACGGGACTATGCCGGTTTGTGACACCGTTGTGTACGACACGTTCCCCGGGAGCGGCATCGGTCGCTGGGGTTCGGTGGTGAAGTATTGGACTTTGTGGCGCGGGTGCATCGCTGAGAGCTGGTATACTTCTGCTACTAATTGTCAGCTGGGCCAGACCACGCGGTATAGCTCCCCATCTAAAGCCTAAAGTGCGAGCACTGTCGACGCTGTCGATCCCCGTTCCAGAGTAGCACAGGGTACTCAAGCTGCCGTCTCGGTGCTGTGCGGATAACTTACCCAGATTCCCGTACATCTCCAGGATCTTACCGGTGTCGCACTTTGGCCGCGGTCGCGCCTTTCCCGTGTTCTGGAGCTGGAACGCAGTCCTGCAAAAGACCGTCAACGCCCGTCTCGCAGCTCCACCCTGTCCAACTTACAGTACCCAAAGCTGTTTCTCCAAATGCAGCTCTTCATTCGTCTCTTCGTCGCTAGGATCGTCCCACTCCTCCTTCAGCCGATCGAGAATGACTTTTGGCCCTGCGTTCTCCATCCGCCGGATGAAGCGCTGGAACCGGGTCAGTTCCAACAGGTTGTTGTGCGCGATCGCAAGTCCATCCAAGACTGGTGGCGGTGGCAGCTTGGTATGCCGTTCCTGTGGTTCTTCTTGTTCTGATGGCGGCTCCCCTGGCTGCAAGACGTTCCAGTCGCTAGGGGGTACCCACGGGACCAGTTTCGAGGACGCGAAGCCGTTGGCGTGCGACCGGTGGGTCTCAGCGGGTGGTACGAGCGTGACGTCTTCCTCAGGCTTGTCATTCAGGTCCAGGCTTTCGAGGGCTATACAGCCATCGACCTTGGCGGAGCGGTTCCTGTCGTAGGGTGAATCTTTAGAGCGATAGTCACATGTTGGTGAATACTTACTTTTTTTTCCTGTCGCGAGATGCAGCGGCTGAGGCGACGTCTTCGGATTGTGCAGCGTCGGAGGTTCGTCGCGGTGCGCGAGCGATGAAAGAGCGTGGGGTGCCTGGTCGGATTTCCTGAATTCCACCGCTGATTTTGACTTTGGGCGAAGGCCTCAAACTCCATCGCCGTTCATCTTAGATAAGCTTGTCAGTCTTGCCATGCAGCGGGGAAGGCACGGCTTACGGGAAGAACGGGAGCCGGTGGAGTTGGTGCCGCGCGATGACAGGTCGCCTTCCAGCTCTGGCACGTCATACTCTGGCGCTGGTGGATCCAAGGGCGCACCGGATGGGAGGGTAGACGACAATGTGGAGGAATATGTCCACGGCGGTTGTAATGAAGGGTCCCGCAGCTCCTGGCTCAATTTGGGCTGTACGAAGCGGAGACCAGTAAATGTTCTGCGCGAAGGATCCGTAGCTGTGCTCTGAGCTGTTGAAGGCCTAGCTTTCCTATTCGGTTTGAGACTTTTCGCCTTCCGGAGGCTTGACGTCCACCACAGTTCTCGGTCGCCGGCGACGGAGGAGGCTTTTGAGCTTTTCGAGCTTGTAATGGAAGGTGCCGCGGAGTGGAGCGAGCGCTCCTTTGCGATTCGTTCTCGCCGCTCGCCAACCTTTTCTGTGTCTGGGTCCGTCCAGGAGAGATCGGCGGAGAACATTACGAACAACAAGCAATGCAGTGGAGAAGGAGAACGGAGAAGGGTACTAGAAGCTACAAAGGGTCGTGAAGAAGAAATAGGAGGCCGGGTATCAAACAAATTCGGAGTGGCTAATCGCTTTCAGATACAAGGAAAACATCCAGACGTGGACCAGGCAGCTGGTAGCCAGTACGGAACATGCAGGGCGGGCCGTGTTTTTACAACGGCACCCGAGAAAGGACGACTGTCGCACGTACCGCCTGTGGCTTTATTTGGCTGTGACGGCGTCTCGAAGGGCTTCGAAATTAAAATGAAGTGCGCAAACCAGCAAGAACTGGGCTGCCGTGCTACGATGCGGGATGGGAGAGCCAAGATGCGCATCTTTCGGGGCTACTGACGCCGCCAGACCGCGGGAGTTTCGCCTACACGTGGGGCCAGCCGGTACGGTACTGCAGAGTAACTCGAACAAGCAAGCGCCTACGTCGTACGACCGTCTTCGAATGGCTACGTTATCTACATGTCTCCTCTTCGGTTCCCATCCCTCACTCAATCCGGCCATGTGCAGACAGACCGTGCGGCCGGACATCATGTGTCCCGCACACAGGGACGCGTTTGCTCCCTTCTGCGTCCGCCATCTCCCTTCCTATTTTGACCGGCAACGCTGTTTGGCCTCCCTCGATACATTTTCCTGCAGAGACCACTACCGGCACCTGCAACATCCCCGCTGCCAAACAAACGTGGAGTGACAGTCCGCTGCCCCTGTGCGTGTGATTTCTCAGGCTCAGACCACATGCCTGAACTTTGAGCACCACATCCTGGCTCGATATCACAAACATTTCACGGCTCGCCGTTTTAGAAGCGACGTGGGGAAGGGCGATCATCTACCTACGCGGTTTAGACCGGCGGAAGTGTTCCTGACAAGGGCGCGCAGATCCAGGTTCAGGCGTGCAGTGGAATCCCTGACTCGGTACCCGCAGCTACCAGGGCCGCGCTCTTCCGCTCTTAGCGAAATTGAATTCTCCACCGCGTCACATTGCTACAGAGGCAGGCCGGCGTTGCAGGGCGCGCCGTGGCCCGTTGCGTGCCCATGGGCGATGGAGCTGTCAAGTACGCTTTGACAGCTGCTTCGGCCCGCATTCTTCGTCCACCGGGCTATTGTCTGCAGCCTCATCCCCGCCTGCGTTTTCGTATTTCAAAAGTCGATAACTCCCTTACTTGTCGAGGGCTTGTCCTGCACTGGCGCTTGCAGGCATCACTGGAGCAGGCTAATTATCGCTGTTGCAAGTCGATCGACGTCTCCTGCATACGGACCGTCTTTCACGGCCAACTCTATTTTCCAAAACCTACGTCTATTTATTTAGACTTGCTCGGCGGAAGAGAACATCTCCTTACCCCACTTCATTCTTGATTCTCACCGTTTGTATCAATATCCGTTGACCGTTTGCCGTCATGAATGCTATCCTGCGGGGAATCGACAATGTCAACCGACGGGTAGGGACGTCCACGTTTGGGCGGATATTTCGACTCGACGGTTCCGGTCATGTGAGCCCTCTCCGTTTGATATCTGTGGAACGTTACAGCTGACTGAATGGAGGACTTTGAGATCAAGAACACAAAGTTCACCACCGAGTTACGGGCCGGCGTGACGACGTTCTTCACTATGGCATACATCATTGCCGTGAACGTGAGTCTATCCATTGCCCGTGTAAACCTATTTTGACACCGCAAAGGCCAAAATTTTGTCCGATACGGGCGGCAACTGTGTATGCAATAATCCTAACGATCCTCTTTGCACGACAGACAGAGATTACGCCCTATGCGTCCAAGGTACATAAGGTGATGTGTCTCTGTAGTGGCTTCGCTGATGACATCCAGATTTGCATCGGTCCTTGATCACAGCCACTGCTGCCGTGGCAGGCTTCAGCTGTTTTTTATTTGGCTTCCTCACAAACATGCCCGTTTGTCTCGCGTAAGGCCTTGATTAACTCTGAGTGGACAATGCTGATATTATCCGCAGACCTGGAATGGGGTTGAACGCTTATTTCGCCTACCAGATTGTCGGTTATCACGGCAGTGGCTTTGTGTCCTACAACCTGGCGCTTACGGCTGTGTTCATCGAGGGCTTCATCTTCATCTTCCTTTCTCTGATCGGGATGCGCCAGTGGCTCGTCAAAATCATTCCTGTGTCGTTAAAAATCGCAGCCGCATGTGGCATTGGGCTGTTCCTCTCCGAGGTTGGGCTCGGCAATTCTGCAGGTATCGGCGCTATACAGGGCGCAAGCAGCACGCCCCTCGAAATCGCTGGATGCCCGGATGCGTTCAAGGATGCAAAGGGGTTCTGCATCAGTCACAAAATGACTTCTCACACAGTCAGTTCACCCCCCCCCCCTAGTACAGGCTGATTCGTCTGCATCATGCACAGCAGCTAACGGTTAATATCGCAGATGTGGATCGGCATCTTCTGCGGGGGTGTTGTGACAGCCTACCTTATGGCCTACAAGGTCAAAAGTGCAATGATTGCTGGCATTGCATTGGTTTCCATCATGTCTTGGCCGTAAGTGGGAGCCTGATACAGACGTTTCGGATAACTGACTTGCAGCGCAGGCGAGGGACATCCTTCAGCTACTTCCCCCACACCGCGGAGGGCGACGACCGCTGGAACTTCTTCAAACGGGTTGCCGACTTCCACCCAATCACCACCCTCAATGTCCTGGATTGGAACGTTACACAAGCACCGTCTCACTTCATCCTCGCTCTCTTCACGTTTCTTTATGTCGATATCATTGACTGCACGGCCACCCTGTACAGCATGGCGCGCTTCTCCGGTGTCGTTGACCCAGATACTGGAGACTTCCCTAGGTCGACAGTCGCCTATTGCACGGATGCATTCTGCATTTCGATTGGTGCCCTCCTGGGTTGCTCTCCTGTCACGACCTTCGTCGAGTCGGGAGCCGGTATTGCCGAAGGTGGGAAGACAGGGTTGACAGCCATGGCCTGTGGCATCTGCTTCTTCGTCTCCATGTTCTTTGCTCCGATCTTCGCGTCGATACCTCCCTGGGCAACTGGGTGCACATTGATCTTGGTGCGTACAACTGCCGAATAGGCGCCATCGTCCTTCGCAGCTAACCATGTCTAGGTCGGATGCTTGATGATGCGCCAAGTAGTCATGATCAACTGGCGCTACATCGGCGACGCGGTCCCAGCGTTCGTGACCGTCATGTTCATCCCGTTTGGCTACAGTGCCGCATACGGCCTGATCGCCGGCATCATGGTGTATACGGTGCTCAATGGCCTCATCCACATCACCAAAGTCATCAGCCGCGGGCATATCGTGCCAGACGACGAGGACAATCGCGAGTACTGGACAAGTGCGTAGCACATCCTGCCAATCGCGAATGCCGGGCTAACAATGCGTGTAGTCAAACCCCACGGCAAGCTCCCTTGGTTCATCACCGCCAGCCAAGCCGTCGCCTCCCACATCCGGCACGGGAGCACGCACGACTTCAAGCACGAGAGCGCGTCGCTCAGAAGCGGGGAGTCACAGGAGCGTTTCCGCGGCCGCTCGCGGGACTCGAATCGCGAGCTCGACACCGTCGTGCTGCCCCGGGATCCTCGCGACGAGAAAGTGTTCCGGAAGATCTAGATGCCGAGATTGGCAATCGCTCAGGTACTAGCTTTCCCTTCCCTTGTCTTGACCCCTTCGGGGGGGGGGGGGTGGCTCTCTCTACAGGAGCAGGGAAAGGGGCATGTCCACGCTTTGCAGGACTTTTGCGGCGGCTAAGTGGGTGCATGCGCGTGGGTTTTGTTTCCAGCACCCTGTATTTTTATCGCGACATTTGATACCCTCGGGCCTCCTCCTTTCGGTTAAGTTGCGTTTCCTGGTTGAACCCATGTATGTACTGTGGTTGCAGGGGTAACTATTCCCAAATTCTCCACTTTTTCTCGTTCACGCTAGTATTGGTTATAGCCAATAATAGCGTATATGACCTACTTAGTAAGCAAACAGGTCCACAGTGGCAATTGGGAATACTTACCCCTGCAACCACAGTACAGTTATTTGTCTCGAATTGATGGAGTGTGTACCTGGCGCACAGCAGCTAGCGCAAAGTTTGATGCCTGAATCGTGAACCGGGCAAACCTGCTTGGAAACGTCCGGCAGATTGCAAAAAGGCGCTTCCCCGCCAGGGGGACGGACCCGCTCTCCCCACTTTTTGCTTTGGTCACAGGGTGTGTGCGTATCTGGAAAGTTTTCCGCTGCGTGGAGTTAAGGGCGGTGGAAATTGTGGGCGAGCTATGCGACGTCGTCAAGTTTTTCTGTTGCATACTCCGTTGGAAAATACGCGCCGGCGTCTGGTAGCGGCGGAGGTTTCCTGCGGCCGGTGAAGACGCGAGTCGCGGTTTGCCCCCGGAACCCTGCCGCGCTAAGATGATGTACATGCGGAGGATGTGCGAGCCGGTCCTTGGTCAGAACCTTGCGGGATGCTTGGTTTGAGGTGTCGACGGTCCTGCTCATCTCGCGCGCTGCAAAGAGCCCCACGGTGAGTTATGTCAGGCGTGAGGACGGTGGCGATGGTCACTAGAACCGGTGTGGACACGATTCGTACGCGTCTCGCACGCTCGAGGATCACGACCGGGGAACCAGACCTCTCGCTCTAGGGGCGTCCCAAGGTTTTCCCCTGCGGCACGTGAGAGAAATTTGCTTGCTCGCGGGCCGCACCCCGGGCCGTTGTCAACGCACCCGACGCCGTCATGTCATTGCGCTCGGCCCGAAGTCATCGCCATCACGCACGCGCCCTCGAGGCAAGGCACGTACTCCCTCTGCGGGTATCGACCCTCTTGCGGATTGTGACCCGTCGGATCAACCTGATGATCAGCTTTCCATTGATGATCATTTACATATCGTTGAGAACTCGATAAAAATTCGTTTGTCTAGAATTATTTATTGAACTCTGGGTGGAACCGTCGGGCTCTTCGCGGTGGGTGCTGCCGTGCAGTTTGCTGGCTGACGTGAGCAAACAATCGCGCGGCGCGATGATGCCACTCCACACGTCTAGGTATCGCACGCCTTGTACGCTGCTGATTTTCGCCGCAAATGCGACGCTGATCTGGGCTTCAGATGCGTAACCATGAGTCACTTTGATCACAGCGCTGTCGCCGTCAGCCCTACGGCTCTCATCACCACGTTGGATGGCCGTTGAGGAAGGGAGTCGCCATACCGGCGTGACATCGCTTCATTTCAATATCAGCGAGCGTGGTTGGACCAAGACTTCGACATCTGCAGCTTGGTACCACGGAAGGACCCGCACACGGCAAGCCGTCCAGACTTCGGGTGTCACCAAAGGACATTATATCGCGCTCCACTTCACGGATTGCAGCGGGTCTGGGGCATCTTACAGCCATGGCACCAGGTCCGTTGTTGTGTACGGTTGCGCAACGCTGGGCGCATCCACTGGAGTATTTTCGTCCTTGCTTACACAGCGCTTGTTGATAATGTGACATGCTGACGCCACCACCGCAATCCATAACCATTACAAGCCATACATACTTCTTCCTATGCACGAACGACCCGACCGTGCGCTCCTGGACCTCGCTGCGTCACCCGTCAAATCTTTCTTCCTTTTCTTTTCCCCAGGCAAGCGTGTCCGCTGAATAGCCACGCCCCGCGTCCCGCTTAGCGCTTAGCCCCTGGCGTATGTATCACTGGTCCGAGGACTGGCTGCGCATGTCGTGTCCCCCGCGTGTACCACGCCGAGTAACCCAGCTGTACGATGCAACCCCCGAACACACCGCGGCAGGGGGCGGTGAGCGCGCCGCTCTTGCTCAAAAGGGGTCCCCGCGCCCTCCTCCCTGCACAGCCAGCCACAGCTCCTCTGTACCACGCGCCGCCCGCCTCCGCAGTCGGTGAGGCTCCGCACAAAGCCCACGTGCCAAGACGCAGGTTGACGGCTCTGGACTTCGCACGGCTTCCAGTCCCCGGTGCCTGTGCTGAAACGCGGATGGGTAGAGCGTGGTGGCCTTCTGGACGTGGCCTTGGTGGTGGTAGGTACTAGGTGTGCGCTAGGGCTGATGACTGAGACTCAGCTCGGAGCCAAGCGGGGACAAAGACTGAGGGACTGCTGCTGCGTTCCATGGTTGCTTGCTGCTTGGTAGAAAAGCTAGTCGCCGTGACGGAGCGCTGGGTCTGCCACGTTTAGTGATGATGAGGTGGTATCATGCGCGGGCGCCTGATTATATATTCACTGTTCGGGTTGCGGTGGTCGACGTATCGGCATTCCTGCACGGATGTCCTGAGATCCGCAGACAGGCATTGTCTTCGTGCTGTTCTGTCCACGGTCCATTCCATTCCATTTCCATTTGTTCAATAAACCATCCTGCTTGAGTTTGAGTGGAGGCGAACCGAACCTGTGAGCAATGGTCTCGCCAATATCCGCGCCCAAGCATACTGCCTGTGCCCGCTGCAGAGACAGGAAAGTCAGGTGCGACGGCGGCAAGCCGGGCTGCAGACGCTGTTCTCGGAGCGGGACGCCTTGCGAGTACGTCCGGGGACGGAAGCAGAAGACGCCGACGGAGTGGTTGCAGCACCTCCGGACGTTCAGTTCGCAGCCAGGTATATATGACGTCTGACCCTCGGATCTCGTGCTGAAGCTCTCTCTAGGCAGAACCGATGGTACGCGCACGGCGGGGTGTCCGTCGAAGCCGGAGTTACATCGAGCGCCCGAGGCGCGTGCCCCACGGCTTCACGCTCTGGATGACAATCCCTCTTTGTACGCGAGGTCGCTGAGTCCGTTTCTGCTTGAGCACAAGGTGGTTGGAATGAACGGCGTCGAGGATGTGGGCCTGGGATGCAGTCCTTATAGGTTCGATAGCCCAGAAGCGTGGAGCGGGAATGTGCACTGGTTGCCGACATCGACGAATATAGACTTCGCCGACGCGCACGCCGTCGCGTTCGAGCCATCGACTTCGTTCTTTAGTACCGACTTTACTTCTGGTCTTTTGACCACGACGAACAGCCAAGCCATCTTTCCCGGCCATCCAACGCAGATGAGGCCGGATACGCCTGTCTCGCTAGCTTCGGAGTCGCCATCTTCGTATCATGAGATCGCCGAGATGTGAGTGTGATTGTTCCTTGCTTGATGGCCGCTGATCTTTACTCAGGTCTCTGCCATATGATGCGAGTCCCTCCTGCATGCCCATTTCATCGAAAACACTGAGCTGGGCATCTCCGCCGGTATATCAAGCACAAAGAAGCAATTATACACTGCCGAATTTTTCTTCGTTATGTTCATGAATTCTAATGTTTGTCGGAAGTATCGGATTCTGCAACGGGAACCGGGAACTGGGTGCTTGTTGTATACCATAGCACTACTTCAACATTGTCATGCACCCACTTAGTCGTGCTTGCTACCGAGAAGTGCCAGCCCCCAGTGATTCACGCGAGAGGGAAAGGTCCGACTCACGTCATGTTCGCTTCCCCTCTAACGTCCTATTGCACTTTCTTCGTCTGCTCCTTCGTTTTGCCTTCCGCTTGCGGCACGAACCTCTTCCTCACAGCCTGGAGCATCTGGCTAAACCAGTAAAAGTTTAACAAACTCAAAGCGGTGTTGCCAACCAGGTATATGCTAACCAACCACATGGGCAAGTCTCCGAAGCCGCACTCGGTCGGAACACCCGCGCCGAACGAAGTCGTGTTACCGCCGCACTTTCCGTCATAGACCGTCGACGCCACCGGGCTCGAAGGCGAAGTCGTCAGAGCAGTGTATATATCCGAGTATATCAAGATAGATTGATATGTTCCCCAGACGATGCGACATCCGAAGAATGTAACGAGCAGTGCGATTCCGTTGTAGAGTTGGACCTTGGAGCCAGTGAGGTTAAGCTTGTCGCAGAACCAGTGGATGTTGAGAAAGGGCGTGGAGAGTTCGTAGAGGACGAAAGAGAGGCCGTAGTAGTTTCCGAAAGGGCGCTGAAGAACCGTTAGCAGGGCGTGTGGAGGAATTGAGAGAGAAACCTACAAAGCCAATACATATTACTGCCAGAGCACCAATGGCGTGTACTAGAGCGCTAGCACCGGAGATTGACAGGTATTGCCACGATATCTGTACGTCCCAGAGGAAGTACCCTAACTATGTCAGTCCCGCTCGGAGAGAAGGAGTACGCTTGCATGATCCCCCGGAACGCACCTGCAGCGAAGCCCTGCACCATGCCACCAGCAGGTGTGTAGCCCCAGAGTCTTCCCTGCCAGTCCATCTCTTTACGCTGCCTGTCACTGAAAATCACATATAATGCCGCGGCATTGATGAAGAGAGCCTGAACCATGGACACCCAGTGGATGTCCCAGTTTATGCGCGTGCGCTTGTCGAAGCCATCGTAGGTCTGCGGGCAGATAATCCGCGATAGTGTAGGGGAAAGCACGTAGTGTACGAAGTGATACCAGAGGAAGCCAAGTGCAATCTCGTGCGCGTGGTAGGGCAGCGTGTTCAGCGAGAGCTTGTCAGCAAGGGGCTTGGTGAGCTCTATGAAGAGCGTCGGCGCGGGGATCGGATCACGCATCGTGGAAGCGCTGCGATGTGGGAAGAAGAAGGAATAGGAATGCGGGAAGCAAAAGCTACGGTGGTATAACCAGATTCATGATTCAAGACCTGCTGCAGGAGGCGCCCCAGGCAGACCGACATTTGTTTCGTGTGTTTGTTTGAGAACGTTCGGAACCGGCAAAGGCCGTCCGATGCCGGGTGGGGTACGAACGACCGTGCGCCATTCCTTCGCGGAGCGATCGACCTCCTGCATCGACCTCGGACGTCAACGACACCTAAACCCTCCACGGCACCACCCACTGCACTCCGCACCACCCAAAGACCTTTAGACACAGTTTCAATGCCTTGCGACGCTCAGTGTAGGTCCATCAACGCCCTCAAGGATGGCGATGCTGTACAGCATGCACCCTTCAGTTGACTAACGCCCGAGATCCGCCATGCAGGCCTCGAGTGAGCGCTACGGGACAGGTCAGTCGCCCCCTTCATACTTTGCAGACACTTGCTGACCGTACTTAGAGTTGACTCGGTCCCGTCGCCGGCCGGAAAAACAGGCCGCCGTACCTTCCCAGGCTGCAAGCAAACGCGACGCCGCCGGTCCGTGCGCATATATTTTGGTTGGCAACGAGCTCCAAAGCTGCGATTCACCTTACCACGTTTGCACCCGCAAAACATTGAGTTTCTGCCTTCGCAAGCCGTCAGCGTTGTACGAATACACTCAGTTGCTTATCACCCGTCAGTTTTGACAAAAGTTCCTTCTTCGTGGGGTTACGTGGGGCGCAAAAGTTCCGAGCTGCTTGCCGTCAGCCATAGCGAGGTCCTTTTTGCAAAGCAGAGCAGATAATCGCGGGCCGTCAGCGATATCATCTGCTAAGATGTCGGAGAATCAGGAGGTCGAATTCCCGGTGACTGGAGAGATGCAAGAGCAGCACGAGTTGGGCGGCGGAGATCCCAACAACGGCCAGGGCACAAAGCGAAAGGATGCCCCAGCCACCCAAGCTGTCAGTACATGCGACAATTTCAAATTCGCATTTGTCACTGACATATACCAGGGCCAGGCCAAGAAGCAGCCGAAGGTATTTGAGAACCGGGCCGTCTTTGCGAGGAATCTGCCCCGCGACGCCACTTTCGAGGAGATTGAGGAAACCTTCAAGAAGGCGGGCATCATTGAGCAAGGCGTTGATGGCAAGCCGCGGATCAAAATGTACACTGACGAGGATGGCAACTTCAATGGTGACGTTCTTGTCGTCTACTTCAAGAAAGAGTCCATTCAGCTAGCTATCATGCGGCTCGATGGCTGGGAGTTCCGTATCGGCGACACATCGAATGGCGTGATCAGCGTTCAGGAGGCGGATATGTCGTACAAGAAAGTCCTCGACGGTGACGAGGTCAAGAGCAAGCTTGTTCGAAAAGACCGGAAGGCCGCCGAGCGCACCCGTGCCGAGCTGAATCGGTGAGTTCTCTGCGCCAGAAATGTTGACACTCCGTCTAACACGCTCTTAGCAAACTCGCCGACTGGTCTGATGATGATGAGGAGGAGATCCAGAAGGCGTTCGCTCCCAAGAAGAACAAGCACGCCAAGATCGTCATCATCAAGCATGCGTTCGAGATCTACCAGCTCGAGGACGAGGAGGACCAGGGTGCTATCTTGGAAATCAAGGAGGACATGCGTGAGGCGGCGGAGCAATTCGGCGAGGTCACCAAGGTGGTCCTCTACGACAAGGAGCCTGAGGGTATCGTCACCGTGCGCTTCAAGGAGTTCGAGAGTGCCGAGGCGTTCGTCAAGGCATATAACGGCAAGGGCTACAACCACGAGAAGCTCCAACTCTCCATCGCCGATGATCGTCCCAAGTTCAAGAAGAGCGGCAAGAGCGACGAGGAGGAGCGCGCGGAGAACGTGCGCCGTATGGAGGCGTACATGGATGGCGACAAGACCTCCGAGGACGAGGAGTAGACTACCTGCTCTGCCCCGTCTTCGAGAGCCGTGTTGCTCCAGGATGCCCATTACGGTGTCCACTTTCTGTTCCCTTTCACGCACCTTGGTGCCTTCATGAGATACCCGGATAACGGAGTTGATGTACACTAGTCTGGAACAAGGATCCACTGCCTACATGGGCCATGACCACTGACGTCTATCTATCATGCATGCGATCCTGTGTATGTCTTGTACTCTATGAAACCCTAGGATATACTATCACCACTGCCCCCTCATCAACTCTGCCCTTGTAGCTAATCGTCGGCCGGCACCACCCTACCGCCTCGCCGCCCCTGCCGCCACCAGATCCTTGTCCTCGCATACCGCCCACGTGCCCTCTCTGCCCCACGGCTTGAGGAGATTCTGCGCTTTGTTCTTGGCCTTCGTGCGGAGCGAGGAGAGCGGTTGGGCACAACATGCTCCTTCCGGCGCCGTGCGCGAGGCAGAGCGCGTCCTTGCCGCTCCAGGCGTTGATTTCGTTGGCCACGGGAGCTCGAGCCGCAGCCACAGCCACAGCCGGGGACGGGGACACGGGCAGATTGGTTCCTTGATGCGGGGTTTGGAGGAGGGGTGCCCGAATACCAGCGTGTGGGATCGAAGGTAGCGAGGAAGGGTCCGCGGATGCCGACGCAGGTATAAGCCATGCGGATTTCTGGAATTGCTTGGAGTTTGGGGGTATGGTAATGGTGATGCGTATCGTTGCCATTGTGTGGGTGCGGTGTGTGCTTGATGAGGCTCAGTAGGGTAGAGATTAGTCGTTATGGGGTACGTTTGGAGGTGGTGAAGGCAAGGATGTCGTCGACGTAGGTGGGGTAATACATGTGCGCACACACTATCATCCGCAAACATGCTCATATTCGCAATCTGCGTGTGACGACCTTGGTTAGACATCAGATGGATGAACTACGCACTACAGAACAGCAAAGAGCAAGCACGCTGACCTTACTACGACGTCCAATGCGGCACTTGCGCCTTGTCCCCTATCGCACCATCCTTTCCACCTACACCACTGTCGATCTTCGCTGGAGTCGGCCTCTTAAAGTGCGGCTTGAGAGGCTCCCAGCTCTCTGCGTTGTAGCCTTCTTGCACCTTCTTGCACTTCTTCAGACCCCAGTCCGTTACGCCCACCATCAGACAGCTCTCAAACATGAACGCCATGCTCCCTTCGCCGACTTTATGTGGTTGGAGTGCCGCGTTAGACGCCTTCTCGTGGGTAGCCGCATCCGGGCCGTGCCCTGCCATCACATTGTGCAGCGAGGCACCAGCAGGCTGGAACCCACCGCCGGTCTTGGCGTCGTACTGGCCCTGAATCAGGCCCATGAACTCGGACATGGTGTTGCGGTGGTACCACGGCGGGCGAAACGTGTCTTCAGCGACCAGCCACCTAGGTGGGAAGATGACGAAGTCGGCTACTGCGGTGCCGGGGTGGTCCGACTGTGCGGTCAGAACAGTGTAGATGGACGGATCCGGGTGGTCGAAGGAGACGCTGCCCATGGTGTTGAAGCGGCCGAGATCGTACTTGTAGGGGTAGTAGAGGCCGTGCCAGGCGACGACGTCGAAGGGCGTGTGAGCCTGCCTTGCGGAGAAAAGGTGGCCTGCGAACTTGCAGAGCACGTGCCATCCCGACTTGGTGTCTTCGTCGAAGTCTGCAACGGGCGCTTGGAAATCGCGAGCGTTGGCCAGGCAGTTGGAGCCAATGGGCCCAAGTTCTGGCAGCTGGAAGTGGCCCTGGTATAGCTCGAGGATGTACCCTCGCACTGGTCCGTCCGGAAGGTCTACTCGGTACTTGATGCCGCGCGGGATCACGCAGATCTCGTTTGGTCGCACCAGCAGGCGACCCATTTCCGTGCGGATGTCCAGTACGCCGTGCTGAGGTACGATGAGAAAGTCTCCGTCAGCCGAGTAGAAAGCCTCTTTCGGGTCCATGCTCTTGCCTGCCGCGTAGATGTAGATTCCCAGTCCCTGCTTCATTGTAGGATTGCCAGCGCCAGCTACCAGGTGCAGCGAATGCACCCAGTCTACCGTCTCGTCGAGGTCGAAGGGGTCCCATCGCAGCTGGTTGGGAATGTGGTGGATCTTCTCGTATGGCTTGTTCTCGGGGTTGGTGTTGTAGGTGGAGGATTCGCGGGGCTCGAAGTTGCTGTGACCGCAGGACGGTAGGACGCGATACAGCCATGTCTGCTGGTTCTCGTGCCGCGGTGCCGTGAATGCGGTCCCAGATAGCTTCTCGGCGTAGAGACCGTACGGCGGTTTCTGGGGGGAGTTTGCGCCAATCGGCAATGCACCCTCTACGGCTTCCGATCTGGTTACGGATCAGGACATGATGTTCGGCCAATGGCAAGAATACGCACTCATGGTAGGAGTTGAAGCCATTCATGTACCGGTACTTTTCTTTGTGAGCGAAGTGTGAGGAAGGCATCGTGGATTTCGGTATAGTCTGGATTGGAGCACACTTCGAGGTTGTGCTTGGTCAAGGGCAGATGGCTTCTTCCTCTGGTTGAGAGGCAGCATTCGAGCAGCAGCAGCTTCGGGAGGGGGCGTCGTCATAACTGCAGCTTCGGGCGGTGCTGTGGCCATGGTTCCTGCAACTGCGGCAAATGGCGGCTTGCGATTCCGATGCACAAAGGCGGGGAGACGCTGCTGGGCGCGGTGGGGACGCGGAACTGATCCGCTGCATCCCGGTTGCAAAGCCCACGCCCAGGGTTCGCTGGCCTAGCGCCCCGCGCATAACCCCCGCCTTCCGCCTCGATTCCGCCATCAACCGTTGTCAGCTTGTGCGCGTCATCATGTCGGGCACTTACCTGCGTGGCTTGCCTCGGCCGCCTTGAGAGAGCAAGGAAACTACTGACCTTCGCCATGCCTGCCCTCCGCTCCTGGTTCAGCATCCCCCACGGCTCGCACTTCTCGCTCGCCAACATCCCTTTCGGCATCATCTCGACAGCCTCGTCCAAGTCGCCGCGCGTCGCAGTCGCCATCGGAGACCATGCATTGGATCTCGAAGCATTCGCTGCAAACAATGGCTTCTCCGCCCTCTCCACCATCCAGCCTCACCAGGCTGTGTTCTCCGAGTCCTCACTGAACGCATTTGCTGCCCTGGGCCGGCCAATGCACTCCGTCGTACGGAAGTACATCCAGAGCGTGTTTGCCGAGAACACAGACTTCGCCGACGTTCTGAAGGACAACGCGGCCCTTCGGAAACAGGCACTCCTGCCGCTCAAAGACGTGCAATGCCACTTGCCCTTCAAGATCGGCGACTACACTGACTTCTTCGTGGGCATGCACCATGCCTACAACTGCGGCGTCATGTTTCGCGGCGCTGCCAACGCCCTGAATCCCAACTACAAACATCTGCCAGTCGGCTACCACGGTCGCGCCTCTTCGGTGGTCCCCTCGGGCACCCCAATCCGCCGTCCGCACGGCCAGTTCCTGCCGAATCCCACGGCCGAAGAGAAGGTGCCCGTGTACGCACCGAGCAAGAAGCTGGACTACGAGCTCGAGCTAGGCGCCTTCGTATGCAAACCGAACAAGATGGGAGAGCCTGTACCCATCGGTGAGGCGGAAGACAACTTGTTTGGCCTGGTAATGCTGAATGACTGGTCAGCACGAGACGTGCAGTCCTGGGAATACGTCCCACTGGGTCCTTTCAACGCAAAGAACTTCGGCACTAGTATCAGCACCTGGGTCGTGCTGATGGATGCCCTGGAGCCGTTCAAGGCCAGGGGCATCGAGAATGACAAGGAAGTACTACCGTATCTGAAGCAGAAGGATGACAAGACCGTTTACGACATTCAATTCAAGGTCGATCTGAAGAGTATGTGTACCTCTGTCGGCCTGTTATGAACTTACTAACAACTGCCAGCACAATCCGGTAACACGTCCACCGTCGCCAACTCGAATGGCCGCTACCTCCTCTGGTCATTTCCTCAATGTCTAGCGCACCATACCTCGACTGGTTGCAATCTGCAAACGGGCGATCTGCTCGGCTCGGGAACGATCAGCGGCACATCTCCCGAAGAGCACGGCTGCCTGCTTGAGCGGACAGAAGGCGGCAAGAAGGCGGTCAAGGTTGGCGATGAAGAGCGAATATTCTTGCAGGATGGCGACGAGGTCACTTTCACAGGTGTTTGCGGGACCGACGCAGAAGCTCTCGTTGGTTTTGGTCAAGTCACTGGCCGCATCGAGCCAGCTTTGAATCTTGCCTACTAGGCCTTTTTTCGTTCTGCGCATGCATGAGAGCACCGCTAGATGGATCCCACTCTAGTAATGGATCGACCTGTGCATTATCGAGACAATCTTGTATGATCATCACTTCGCGTGCACCGAACAGTTGGCGTTGCACAGACACAGTTCGCCATGGGTGACATAATAAGACTCGGTACGACTACTTTAGTACCCACTGTCGCGTCAATTAAGGCCGACGCGAACAAGCATACATGCATGAGGTAGACATGGAGCAGGCAAGAACCGCTCGTTCACCACGCACGCTAGCAGCGGTATAATTCCGCCCTGCTCCTTCGCGAATCCACCACGCCCTCCCCGCCTTTGACGGCATCGGCGAACATTCGGCTGCAAATGCTGATCGCCAATATCCGCGATGGCCTTGTGTCGAATGAAAGAAACGCGGATGCGTCCAAGGAAGGCGATAAGATGTAGCCGCATATGGCGCGCGTGCCGGATGAGGTCGTTGTGGGGAGGAAGTCTGCACGTATCGTGTCGAGGCCTTGGTGTCTTTGTACCCAAGTATTTAAGCGGGAGACTTCCTCTTGGACAATGGCAGCACTAGCAAGCTCATCCCTTCTTTCGTTTTTACGTTTTGAGAAGAGGATATAATTATGGCCGTGCCTATTATTATCGCCGCTGCGGCTATCATAACGTACTTTGCGTATCGGCTGCTCTACGGCACTGATACACCGCACATCAAAGGCTTGCCAGAGGTACCTGGCCTGCCGCTCTTTGGCGGCTTATACGAGCTGGGAACGAACCACGCCAAAGTCGCCCAAGGATGGGCGAAGAAATACGGGCCTGTCT
The DNA here is from genome assembly GCA_030770415.1 of Pleoardoris graminearum. Lineage (NCBI taxonomy): Eukaryota > Fungi > Ascomycota > Dothideomycetes > Pleosporales > Didymosphaeriaceae > Pleoardoris > Pleoardoris graminearum. Next base: position 62,773 of record JASEKS010000116.1, on the reverse strand, counting down.
TCCAAGTGCGGATGGGCAATCGGGTCTGTCTTCCCTCCTCCTCCTTTCCGTTCCAGTCGCGATGTATACGTACGAGGCGGATCATACGCTGACCCGCAGTCCAGAGAATCGTCTTCGCCAACACGTTCGACTCCGTCCGCCACCTCTGGATCACCAACCAATCGGCCCTCATCTCACGCCCAACTCTGCACACCTTCCACACCGTCGTCTCTTCTTCCCAAGGCTTCACCATCGGCACCTCGCCCTGGGACGAGAGCTGCAAGAACAGGCGCAAAGCGGCCGCCACCGCGCTGAACCGGCCCGCCGTGCTGTCGTACATGCCGCTCATCGACCTCGAGTCCACCGTCAGCATCAATGAGCTCCTCTCCGACTCGAAGGGCGGCGAAATCGACCTCGACCCGCGGGCGTACTGGCAGCGGTATGCGCTCAACACGTCCCTCACCCTCAATTACGGGTACAGGATCGATGGAAACAAGGACGATGCGCTGCTGAGGGAGATCACCGATGTCGAGCGGGGGATTAGCAATTTCCGCAGCACGAGCAACAATTGGCAGGACTATGTGCCGCTGCTGCGGGTCTGGAGCAAGCAGAGTAAGGAGGCGATTCGCTTCCGGGAGAGGCGGGATGTGTATATGGGGCGCCTGCTCAACGGGCTGAAGGAGCGGATTGCGAACGGGACGGATAAGCCGTGTATCAGCGGGAACATTATCAAAGACCCGGAGGCCAAGCTGAACGAGGGTACGTATCTGCCGATGGACACGGGCATGACGATGAGTAGCATAATTAACGTGCAACAGCGGAGCTGAAGTCCATCGGTCTCACCATGGTGTCCGCAGGCCTGGACACCGTCCCCAGCAACCTCATCATGGGCATCGCGTACCTCGCGTCGCCCGCCGGCCAGGCGATCCAGGCCCGCGCCTACGCCGAAATCAAAAAAGTCTACCCGGACGACGACGCGTGGGAGCGCTGTCTCCACGAGGAAAAAGTGCCCTACATCACGGCGCTCTACAAGGAGATCCTGCGCTACTGGACCGTCATCCCCATCTGCCTCCCGCGCGTCAGCATCAAGCCCATCGAGTGGAACGGCGCCACCATCCCCGCCGGCACAACCTTCTACATGAACGCCTACGCCGCGAACTACGACGCCGCGCACTTTGCGCACCCCGAGAGGTTCGAGCCCGAGCGCTATCTGGCAGACACATCCGGCACGCCGCACTACGGGTACGGCGCCGGCAGCCGCATGTGCGTGGGGAGCCATCTCGCGAATAGGGAGCTGTACACGGCGTTTGTGAGGCTGATTAGTGCGTTTGAGTTTGTGCCACCGAGGGACCCGAGGGATGCGCCCGTGCTGGATTGCCTCGAGGCGAATGCGATTCCGACGAGTTTGACGCTCGAGCCGAAGTATTTCAAGGTCGGGTTCAAGCCGAGGAATAGGGGGTTGCTGGAGAAGTGGATACGGGAGAGCGAGGAGCGGACGAGGGAGTTGCTATAGGGTAGATTAGGGCTGGGGGTATCTATAGCTTAATGCATCGCTTGTGGCCGTCCGGGGTGGTGCGATAACCGGGTACGTGAGGGCTTGGAGTGGTATGAAAGTGTGTGTGCTTACTGATATATTAGTGGGCGTATTAGGGGTGGGATATCCAGAGCTTAATACATTGTTTCGTTCTATGCGTGGTGGTGGTGCGGTAACTGGGCCCGTAAGATCCTCCACACCTCCTTGCTATCAGTATGATTTTTGCATGCCGTAGCCGGAAACTTGAAGCACTCCAGAATGTCGTGGTAGAAGAAACGGCTGGTGAACATGAGCGCGACGTTGGGGAGACGGTTGAAGCTATGTAGCTCTAGCTACGCGTCGGAGGTCAGCAGCTGTCCCATCACTTTGGTTAATCGAGGCGCGTAGACGTACCCTTCTGTCGCCGTCGACGGCTGTACCATAAAGCCTCCCGGGACAAGCGCAGCGGAGTGCAAGCAGGTGGGGCCGAGCCGTGAAATCCTCCCACGAGGGCAAGGGAGCAGGCCTCTCTAGGCGGTCATCGCAACACGTGCACGAGTCAACCCCCGTGCCATTGGGAAAGTCAGCAGGCCACGGCCACTCATCAGCGAGCACCTCGTACACCACCTCATCTATGGGGATCCTGTAGCTGAGGTCCCAGTACGTGTCGTGACAGCTGCATCCAAAGTTGCATTCGTGCAGGCAGTAGCCCGCGACGGGGAAGCCGAGATAGAAGTAGATGCGCTCGCGGAGCTCGCGGGGCAGGCGCTCAAGGCGTGAGGGTTGTTGGTCGGCTTGGGTAAACGGAGTGGAGTGGTCGTTCGTCATAGGATTCGCAGTCGAGGAGGATCCTGCGGAGAGTTTCTGCTCCTTGGAGAGCCCCAACGAAGCTACGCGGTTGTTCTCACAGTCTTTCTTGCGCTTGCGTTGCGCCATGCTGGGAATGGTATTGGTGGGCTAGGTACAAGCAGTATGTGAAACTGTTAGGCGGACGGGGTTCATCAGGGCAACTGTCAACGTGATCAGGGTGGCTTATATGCGTGGCGTGTAACGAGCAGGAAGCAGGCCATCTGACCAAGGTCGTGCCAAGAGGTGGCATGCCAAGAAATGCCAAGAGATTTAGAATTAATTTAGAATCGATTTAAAATTAATTTAAAATTAATTATATATTATATACTATTTTTATTTAAACTAGTAATAATATTAAAAATCTAAAATATTAGAATAATAGAAAATTTAATTTTTTATAACTTAAATTTAAAAAATATTTAATTTTATAATTTTTTCGCTTAGTAATAGGGGCTTAAAATTTTTACTTTTAAATCCTTATTACTAAGCCAAAATATTATATAATTAAATATTTTTTAAATTTAAGTTATAAAAAATATAATTATCTAAAAGTCTAGTATTTTAGATTTTTAATATTATTATTTTTAAAATTACTAAAAGTAGTTAGTCTAATCTCCTGAGGTAGCAAGCTAAATTTTTATCTTACTAAAAGTAGTTAGCTCATGCCACCTCTTGGCACGACCTTGGTTAGATGACCTGCCACCACTGTAACGAGCACGGAGCACGTGATGACGTCATATCACGTGCCTACGCCCTGGCCCGGAGAGCTGGGAGAGGATCTTCGGTTCGGCTCTCAGAGAGGATCCTGGGTTCGGCCTTCAACAATACAACGATTCCAACTCAACAGCAATCACCCGATCATACAGCCCCATACCTGCTGCCTAATAGGAGAATATTTTATGCGCGCTGCCCCTGGAGCCCTGGAGTCCTGTTCGCTAGCTAGCGCGTGGATCTCCAGGTGGGCACGCAGGTCTAGCTGACTCAAGCATAAATGAGTGTAGCTTAGCGTGTTTATAACTAAAGAGCAAATAATGATGAAAAATATATATACATATTAATCGAGTAAAGGGTGCTGGCTGTAGTGGCTGGAGGCGACTAAAAGGGGTTTTAAAAAAGGAGGAGTATATGAAAAAGCCAGGTTAAAGCTAGGCTAAAAAGAGGTTTTTTTTACGCCACTTTCGTGACCAGGAATTAGTGTTAAGAAAGGTCACGTGACCTCCGACCATAACCTGGCGCCATAACCAATTCGGCCATCTTACCGTTCTGATTGAGAATAGTATATATAATTATTATGATAAGGAGTACTGAGCATAAATACTAACATGCGAGGCGAACTTATTCTAATATTGTCCTCAAGAATCAGGACGTAGGAGTTCAACGAATTCGGCTATACGGAATCGCCCATAAAATAGGTGTCTCAAACGAGCGCTCACGCAGGCACAGGCGCTCTTGAAAAAGGGGACGAGTATAGTCCGAATGAGGACACGCGAGATCCTGAATGGGTGAGAGATCCATGGATCCTAACGATTCACGTGATGGTCATGACGGGTTTGAGAACTACGAATACGATGCGGACGGGTACTTGAAGGATGGGCACGGTACAGGGTGGGAGTTGTATGACGAGAAATACGGATAATTAAAGAACGAGTACGACACCAATGACGAGTACTATACTTTGGAAAGTCAGGAAGAAGAAGATGAAAAAGAAGGACGAGGCTAACGAATAGACACACCACGAATCCGGTTTATGGGCATCATCCATTAGAATTGCTTCCCCTAAACTCGCGAGAATCGTTCCCTCAACACGATATAAATGCCACGTCAGGAACGTTGATGCTTGAACATTGCTTAGTCAAGCCAATAGTGCGACATTCGATCCGCAACACGACAATCATCTCAAGAGTCGCCGGCCGTCAATACCACCGTGACCATGCTTCTGCCCGGCACATTCACGCTCACGCCCCCATCGCTCGCAACCGTCACGCTCTGCTCATCGCAATCATGCGCATTATCCGTGATCCACGCCTTCGCGCTCTTCGCCATGACCCCCTTAATCTTCACACTGACGCTCCCCGCCCCCGCCCCAGACTGGATGACCTGCACCGCAACGCTCCCGTCCACATTCTTGAACGCGCTGACCCTCGCGCCCGACGGCCCACCGCCGGTTCCCACCCTCACGGCGCCAGGTCGCACATGCCTACTCCAGTTCGCGAACGCCCAGAAACGCTTCGAAGGAATGACCTGCTTCTTGTCGTCCGAGATGCGTATGAGCTTACTATTTGTGGCGCCACCTTGGACGCCGATCCAGTACAGGTACGCCGACACAATGGCTTTGGTGACGGCCTCGTGGATCTTGAGCGCCCAGGTAAGGCCCTCGCCCGCGCCGTTGTTGCTGTAGAACGCTGTTGCCCACGCGCCTTGAAGGTCTGCGTTTTCGGTTTGCCAGACGGGATGCTTGGTATTAATCGGGGTCGTGGGCGCGCTCGTGTACGAGCTTTTTGCTTATTAGCAAACCCTTCAAGGCCGAACGAATATAGGAAGAAAGCGGAGGATCGGCGGTGTACTCACTGGCCCGTGATGGTGCCCAGGAGGTCGCTCACAGCGGCGAGCCCGCTCATGATGCCCTGCTGCGAACTCCACCCCTCCGCATCGCAGCATGCAATCTTCACGTTGGTGTAGTTCGCCCTGTCCAGCGTCGGACGCAGAACTTTGATAAAGTCCGCGGCCTGCGGCCCCGTGCTCCGCATACTCGCATAGCTCGTCGTCAGATCCGGCTCGTTCAGGAACCCGACGTGCGTAATGTCCACGCCCACCTCCTTATAGTACGTAATATACTGCACGAGGTAGTTCGCATATGCCTGTTTCCAGTCCCCGCTCGCACAGCGCGCCCCCGACACCCCGCACAGGGACCCCCCGTTCGCGTCGTCGTTGTTCGTCTTCATGTATCCCGGCGCACTCCACGCGTTCGCATACACGGTCCTCACGCCGTAGGTCTTCACGGCTTCGGTGCTGATCCAGACCTGGCTGTTGTCGTTGCCGTCCCAGACGTACTTTGGGGCGGCGCTGGGGCCGCCGGGGTTCTTGGGCTCGATCGAGACCATGTGGTCGGCGGAAGAGTCGGGCGAGGACCCAATACCGTTTCGGAGGATGGTGAAGCCTGCGCCGGAGGTGCGGTTGAAGAGGAGGTCGAGCGCGTAGCGTTGGAGGGGCGGGGACAGGGCGTGCATCTGGTTCGCTCGTTGGAACGTCTCGGATATGCCGAAGCCATCCATGGTTTGGTATGTTTTCGACAGATCAACTGTGATGGTAGACGCCTGCCGTGGGTTCATTATCGAGCGCGCCTGTGCCGCGGCCGCGAGAGCACCAACGAGGGCTGAACCGAGAGCCATGGTGGGAATCGAGCGCGACTGAAGTGGACGATGGGTCCTGCTGAAGCGTTCATTGACGGTGAGTGCGTGGGAGGTGCAAAGAGCCAAGAGGGCAGCGAGGCTTGACGGTAGCTATTCGCCCATTATCCAGATTGCGAATGGCATGTTTGCAGCCTCGCCGTGTGTGGGACACGCGACGACCGGGTTCTCCGCAGTGTTAGTGGGGGAGGCATAATAATATAACTGGTGGAAGATTAGGAAGCCCGGCGTTCCAAATTGAGTAGTGCCTCGATTGTGTATTACAGAGAATCGGTCGCAGTGTGGAAACATGTTCTTTATGAGTCTTTCACTATAGAAATACTCCGTGGATACTTATGTCGTATTGGGTATCAGAATTGGCCCTATTGGCTTCACTAAGCAATTGTCAAAACATCAGGATGCTCGACATTTCAGTTCCATTGCATTTTTGTCGTATCTGATCGAAGACATACCTCTGCCAGGGCGGAAAGAGGGTCGACCGGGCCCGCTCGCAACGAAGTCTGCCAAGATAGGACCAGACAATCCATTCTGGCGGCGGTGGAAGTATAGTGGAAGTGCGGTACAAATAGATTGATCAAGCGTCAACTTCCCTCCTGAAGCCTGACCGGCCTCGGGCGATAGCATCACCCAGGTCTATCTCAGTCGCTTTGTTCCGTATGCCAGATGTGAAGCGGTGACTACCGTCCTTGTTATTCCTGTGCTTCGCCTCCTCAGCGGCGTCCTCAGCTTCACGCAACCGCACACGTTCATTGCGTTGCTCTTCGAGTGACGAGGCCGCTGCCTGCATCTCAGCTAGACGTGCGGCCTTGTCCGACTCGGGCGGTGGCGTTGGATCTCGCGGGGGATGGCCGTTTTCCCTCGGCGGAGATGGATCCCGTCGACGATAGTGGTCTCGGTCACGATAGTGGTCGCGTTCTCTACGCTCGTCTCTAGGCTCGAATGATCGGTCTCGTTGGGGGAAACTGTCGCGCTCACGATAGTCGTCGTGGTGGCTCTTGCGATATGGCGATCTCGAGCGCGAACGGTAGCGGGGCCTGTCTCGCTCGTCTCGGCGGCGCGGCGAGCGAGATCGTGACCGGCGGTGCTCGTCTCGGTCATCTCGCCGGTGTTTGCGATGCCGCCTCTCTCTATCGTCTCGGTCGTCAGATGTTGATCGTGAGCGTTCACGCCGGCTGTGGCGCCGTCTGTCCCAGTCATCGAACTCGTCCGCTGAACGCGATCGATCGCGACGGCTATGTCGGTGTCTGTGCTTCCTTTCGCGTTCCTTCTCCTTCGCGCGTTTCTCCTCATACTGCTTCTGCTTTTGTGCTTCCTTCATCGCCTTGATCTGCATTTCCATCTTCTGCTTCTGGATCATAAGCAACGGGTCCTGCAGCACCTTCTTCTGTGTGTCGCGTGTCGAGTTGGCATTACCAACTGCATCAATGCCCACGGCGGCGCCCTTTTGTAAACTTTGCGTGTCGTTGCCCTTGAGGAGACTGTCGATCCTGCGCTTGCCGAGCAGGTAGCCTTCGCGCTCCTCTGTTACACCTGCTCCATCACCGCTGGGCCCCACGTACATCCAGTCGACACGCTTTATCGCGACTTTGCCTCCATGTGCTTCTTGAAGCTTCTGCAGTTCCTCGATTTGGCGCTCCTCCTCACGCTCCTTGCGCAGCTTCTCGACGAGCTTGCGCTCCTCCAGTGCGTTCTTCTCTTCTTTCCATACTCGTTCCTGGTTCTTCCGCAGATGGGGGTGCCAAGACTTCTTGGTGTTTACTGAGAAGTATAAATTAGCACGAGTAGTACGAGGTGCATTATAAAGACCTAGTCTGAGCATTCCGCGTCATCTCGAGACAGGCAATTCAAAGGCCGGTCGTGCTCGGGATTTCGCCTTAGTGCGGTAGTCGGACGGAGGGAAACGTACAGTCGCCACCCATTTTGCGACGTTGGTGGGTGCAGGGTGGTGGGCGATGAGTGGTAGCAGTTGCTTTGTCCTCGCGCGCTTCTCGAAGCCACGGGAAAACTCGGCACAAAAACGCGTTGAGGTGTCGAAAATACGTTGACTCGAAAAAGCTGAAAGTTCGGCGGGTGACGTTGGTGAGTGCGGGGTGGGTCGAAGATGGGTTGTCAAAAGTGAAGTGTCGTACAAACACCAGCCCAGCCTCCCGCAGTGCCAAGCCCCGCCCCACTAAATTTTACACATCTCGCTGCTGCTCGACTCCAAAAGTTTCACAAGCTCAACATCGCCGAAACGAACACGAATATCACAGTTCAGGCAGTGCTCGATTATTCTCCGACCGATCCGTGACTATCAAAAACTACCCGAATTCAGAATCAGCACAATCCTCACGCCATGGCAACACGAAAACGCAACGAATGGCTCGACGCCGACGAGAGCGAAGACGATGAGCGCGACTACGAATCTGCCGACGAGAGCCGCTCGCGCATGCTCGAGTCCAAATCCACCAAGCGCCGAAAGCTCTCCCACGACTCTGACTCTGACGAGGTCGCCGACGATGACCCCTCCGAGAACGACGCCAACAACCAACAAGATGCGAATCGCGATGACGACGACACCTACCAAGACGCCCCCTTCGACACCCCTGCCGCCGAGCTCGCCCACCTCGAAAAGCTCGCCGCGTCCCTCCCCACCGACCTCAAGCTCTCCCAGCCCCTCCCTCTCCCCTCGAAACCCAAAAAGGACAAGAGTGGCGTCATATACCTCTCGCGCGTCCCGCCCTTCATGAAACCGCACGTGCTGCGCTCGCTGCTAGCGCCCTACGGCGCGCTCGGCCGCATCTTCCTCACGCCCGAGCCGTCGACGTCGCGCGCGCAGCGGCTGCGCACGGGCGGCACGCGACGCAAGCTCTACCTCGACGGGTGGGTCGAGTTCCTCTCGAAGAAGGACGCCAAGTTCGTCGCGGAGAACTTGAATGCGCAGATCATGGGCGGCAAGAAGCGGAGTCACTGGCACGATGAGGTGTGGAATGTGAAGTATCTGAGTGGAGTCAAGTGGGCGCATTTGGTGGAGCAGATACAGAATGAGAATGCGGAGCGGGCGGCGAGGCTGCGGGTGGAGATTGCGCGGGGGAAGAGGGAGAATCAGAGGTTTTTGGAGAATGTGGAGAGGGGGAAGATGTTGGGGGGGATGGAGGCGAAGAGGAAGGCGAAGGGCGCGAATATGGATGAGGAGGCTGGTGGGGTGGAAGACGCTCCTGTAGCTGAAGAGGCACTGCGGAAGGCGAAGAAGGAGAGGAGGAGCAAGTTCCAGCAGAAGGAGATGCGGACCAAGGCGGATAGAAAGCCGGAACCTGGACAGGATGTGCAGAAAGTGTTGGGATCCATCTTCTGATCATCAGCTGTTTCAAAATTCAAGTAATATTCCGTGATGTATTTGCACGTCGTGTGCTACTTAGAATGCCTGCCCCAAGCGCAATGATAACGCCCAATCCCAAACGCCCAACTACCCGGGTATAATGCCACATGCTCATTTCTCCCTCAAATCGCCGTTCCCCGCTCAAAGCTCTCCCGTATCTCCGTGGTATACCGGTTATAAAACCGGGCCAGCTTCTCGTTGAACTGCTTGTTCTTCTGATTGATGTACGTGACATCGCCCCCATCATCATCATTGATGCCCCGCGCCGCCCTCGCCTTCAATCGCGCCCGCTCCCCCTTCTCCAGATCCTCCACCAGCCGATCCACCGCCTCCTTACTCGGCTTATGGTCATGCCCATACAGCTCCTCCACCGGCGTATTCACGCGCCCCTCCGCATCCACGGTAAACACCTCGCCGCCCTCCTCCACCAACCGCAGCAACCCCATGCGCACCTGCCGCTGCAGCCGCTCGCCCTTCTCCCGCGCGTACGCCTCCACGTCCGTCCCGCCCATCTGCTTCACCTGCCGCTTGTACACCTTGTTCGCTTCCCCGCGGTAGTCGGCGAACGCGACGGCGTCCCGGTTACGCGCCTTCTTGGCTTGCCGCTTGTCCCACGACTCGGATTCTTCGATCGTGTAGTCCCAGTTGCGCTTGCGCTCGAAGTCGGGATCGTCTGCTTTGAGGAGCTTGTACGTGGCTTTTTCGTTGGCGGCTTGCAGCTTGGTGAGCTGGGCGAGACGCTGGGGGCGGTCTTCTGAGGCGCGGAGCTCGGCTTCGGTGGCGCGGCGGCCGGATTCTTTTTGGGACTGGAGGGCTTTGAAGCGGGCCATGCGCGCGGCGAGGGCGGCTTTGGGGTCGGTTGTGGAGGTGGCTGAGGCAGGCGGTGATTCTGATTTTGCCATATCTTTAGGAGCATTTTCTGGATGCTGTGGTTCGGTCATGGTGACGGTGTCGCCGTGGCGTGTGGTTAGAAGTTGTCGTCGTGAGTGTGCTTCTGAGACAGTTGAGGCTATTGCGCATGCCAAGCCTTCGACGCTGCGAAGGAGAGCCCAGGTGGTCAGTGCGTTGTGGCTGCTGACTCATTAAAAGGGAGCTCCTCGGTGCCCCACAGATTAGACAAAGAAAGTTCACCAGTGCCATGGATTTGGTACCCTGCCAGTGGGTTAGGGGTAGCGGTGGGCACCTAGGGACTGCTGTGTTGCTGGAACAAGATCTGGTGATATATTTATTTCGCAAACAATTACGGATTTTTATTAAGCGTGAGGAATGACATAGGATAGCGGGACCGTACGACTCCAGCAGCGCTGTCGCAGTTGCGCGGACTGGTGCCGGACTTGGAGATCTTTGGTTAGAGCATTTATTGCGTGATGACGTCGATGGGGAACATCTTGAGAACGTGAAAGTTTGGCTGACGGTTAGGTTTGACTCTAACCCCTTTATGGGTCTTTTGAGGGTCCTGCCTGAAGCATGGCGATGCAGTGAAGCATGTCTTCAGTTCGCTCCAATGAATCAAGTACGAGAGGTACGCCAGAACTTTATCTAAAAGTGAGAATATAGTAAAAAATATAATTTAATAGTAATAACTAGAAAATAAGAATCTCAAATGGCAACAGCTATTCAACCGACTGTTATTTATACTATTGCTTAATTATGGGCGTGGTGGTTGGCTAGCGGATGGCTCCGATGGATATTGGTTCGGGGGTCAGTGTCTGTCCATGTATGATTAACCAAAGAATCGATAGTGCCAGCTTTGCATATAAAATTCCAATACTTAGCCCTGTTGCAGCCAGCAGCGAAGGCAAGCCCTCATAGTTTGTGCATGTGCTAACTGTATCTGCGTGAGCATCGGCGACAGTGAGCACGTCCCCAGTAGAATTTCCTGAGCTTGAGTCCAGGGACACTCTTTTGGAAAGCTCTACTGTAGGGCCGTTAAATCGACCCAGACACAGCACGCGGCATTGGGCATGAGCTTGATATCACCATATCATTAACACCACTGGGCCTATAGTAACACAAGGATTAAACTTCGACCCTCACGGTAGATGCAGTAATCTGGAAATAGTATCTAGCAATCAATATTTTAGAATTTTACGTTCCGATAGCGCGGAAGTAACCGGCAATTTGACCCGAACACGTGATTCACTGTTCTCCGCACGTTGCATCTGCAGGATATATTCCCGAGCGTTGCTGGCCGAAATGCACGGGCGCCTCACCAGAATGAGGTTTTGACTCATAGGTGCGATGGAACGAGCGAATGAACCGTAGGTTTGCCCTTCCAAGGTTTAGTGGTCGTGCATTGTCTATTGAGCCCAACACAGATAAGCTACCCGCTGGGACTACGTTCCTATTTGGTATAAGTGAGGTTTCCCGCATCGCAAAATTTGAAAATTCGACTCTCTCGATTTTTCTGGTCATTCATACTTCGACATCCACCCAGTCTCTATTCATCACACCTGCGATCCTCGTCCGTCGCCATCACAATGGCCGACGCCCAGGGTCCGCACATACAGCCGGACGCCACTGAATGTTTCTACAGCATGGATCGACCGCTGTGCCTCCGAGAGCTGAGGGGCCGTTTCAAACTGAGGCCCGATGGCACAATCGTTGACCAAGCAGATAACGAAGAACACGCCAACGTACTATTGAGTGCCTTTCCCCGTTATGAACGTTATGAGTTTATTCTTGAAGGTAAGTTTTCTCTCCCTGTCTACAAAATGGTGGCGAAATGGCGTAGTTTAGCTAATATGCGTGCAGACATGGCGAGACAGCTTTTCTCCGACCGTCTTGGAATGAACTTCTCTTTTCATATCAGCAGGCTCCAAGACATTGACCAGGTAACTGGTATTCCATATACCGAGTGGAAGGTGACGCTTTTCGGCACCAGGAGATCGGACGGCGTAGTGTTCAAAATCCACCGGAATTTTTCGGTACGTCGAATCATTTCAAGATTTAGAATATACTAACCACTGAAATAGAGGACAGCACCTGAGAATGCTATGATAAAATTGGCGATCCAATATCAGACTGGAGCCGAATATTTCGACAACCAGGTGCGCCCTACGGGCGCAGAAGCCATCGAGGCCTACAAGCGAGCTCACGAGTCGCCACATTTCAGGTACAAGGGCTGTATCTTGAATAACGGCGGCGAAATGTGGAATGAAGCCTCAATCGAAAACAGTCTTCCAGGCGCCAGTAACGATATTAATGCAGTTGATCATTTCCGCACCAATATGAACATCGATCCGAGACTGCTTACAGGGGCCATGAGCAGCAGCAATAGCGATTTTCCGGATGGTGTCAGTCTGAATGGGGGCAGCAATGGTGAACATTTGCATTTCGAAAGCGGCTCCAACGAGGTCAGCGACACCGAGATGGATGGCTATCCAAACACGCCTGTTCAAGAGGCGGAAACGGCCCTATATGAAGATGGAATGGCCCTTGAAGATGGATCGCTTGATGATGCGATTGCCGAGTATCTCGCCATGTCTCCCGATCACGACAATCTTCCTGATTACGACAACTTCAATGGCTAGAGCAAATTCCGGACTCAGCCAATTATCGACAACGCTTTTCCTTACGTAACATACTACCCTCTGAAATACCCTGCAGATGCTCGACGATTGTAGAAAGAGAAAGATTGGTACTAGAGATTGGAATGATGATGATGGAATGGAGGCACGACATGTGGTTTTCTTTGTTTGTTTCAAGGATGGCTTTCTTTCCTTCATGTACGGCTCATACTCCGTACTGATAGCGGGCATAGCGGGCACTCTGGGCATAACCGAAACGTTTCTGGGCTCTAATGGTGGGAGCGATCGTCTTTCGCGGCATGGTGTTGGCCGAAGCCTGTTGACAGGATTTGCAGGCCGCACCATGCAGCAAGGACACGGTCTACCACATGATGCTTTGGTCTTTTATTTCTTCTATACACTATAGGCTAGTTAGTTTATAATCGGGGTCTGACTGTCCTGCCTCTCGAACGAATAACCTTCTCCAATCCTTCTTATTGCGGCTCTCTCCATGTTCCCCAGCTCAACCTCGTCTGGGGCAACTGCCTGTGTAGATGCCGCCGCCGTAGACTTATTACGCCCGCTCCACCAACTTCCCTTCTTACTATTCCGCGAGCCCTCCAGCGTCGTCTGCCCGCCACTCTCGTCAAGAGCATGTCCCGTGCTGCCTGTTCTGGGCGCAGATGAGCGCCTCGCTCCAACGCTCTTGATGAGCCTGTTCAGCACAACGAACTCAACGCGCAACTTTACGCCATACACGCATGGCTTAAAAGCGCCTTGTAGATAGAACATGTCGGCATACTGAATGCCCAGCAGTGCGATATCGAGGAGGATGACGAGAATGTTGGTATATATCAGCTGCCATAGCAGGATGCGATTCTTGCGGAATCTGTTTGTGCCCGGAGAGCGAGCTGCGTTGTCAAACGACCGTTGGAGAAGGTCGTTATCGCGCAGGAAGTGCTGCGTCTGGTAGATATAGAGTGCCGAAAGTGAAGTCTCTTGCACGAAGAAGACGGTAGTTTGGAGGCGATCCCAGACACGGTTCACGCGGGGAAGATCTATGCTGTCAGTTATCAAGGCACTTGAGCGCGATGAGGGTAGGATGTACTCGTATTGGCTGTGGAGGTTTGCTGGACAGATCGAGGCGTTAGCATGATGCAGAGACCGATTCTGCAGTCGAGAAGACTCACCGCGAGGATACCTAGGGCTAATGTTGGTATTACAAATACAACAGAGTTGAATGAAAGGACTATAGCTATACGACGAAGTACATGTTCCTTGTTCCGCCTGTTGGGCCTGGATCAGCACGCTCCTGTCCGGTACCATAGCATGCGAGAGACGGACATGATTAGATGTAGTCTTGAATATAGCACCCAGCTCTGTGGCACTACCATAATCAGCCAAGTGAGATAGATCATGGTGATGGCGGCCCGAGAATCGGTCCAGATGCCGAAGTCAGCAAGTATGATAAATAGCGGCTGCAGGACGACGCCCCAAGAACATAGTGCGCACGACCAGAAATAGAGCCCGCGTCGGTTTCTGAAGAGCAGAAAGAGGGACGTGTTGACCTCGGCACCGATGTACCACGAAATGCCTGCGAAAGCAGCCATCGTCATGGACATTGGTAGGTCCTGCGTGATGTTGGGTATATTGGCACCCATGATATCGAAAAAGGTATCATAGATTGAAGAGAAAGAGAGTGGTATTCGCTAAGGCAAGAATAACAGTAAAAAGAGCTTCGGCCCAGGGTAGGCGAGAGTGGGTCATATGTTTGAATCGACGTGAGGACACCTTTTACAACCCACGTACTCCGCTAAGGCTTCTAATAACCTACTTTGCTAATAGGGTACTAGAAAACTAACTAAGCTAAATATATTTTTATAATTTATTAAACTTTTTATTTTTTTTATTATATAAACTTATAATACTTATACTTATTTTAATTATACTTAAAGGTATTTTTATACTAAATCTAAAAACTATTAAGTATATTAATAAAATATAAAATATACTAAATTAATATTAATATATATTAACCTTATTAAAGAGAAATAATATAAAATTTATAATAATAAATCTTTATATTTTAATATTATAATACTACCTATAATACTAAACTATATATTAAATAAAAATTACTTTTACGCTTTTATTATTATTACTATTAAATAAGCTTATTATAACTTTAGTAAAAGTAAGAATAAAAAAAACTACCTATAAAATTAATAATTGTTAAAAGTAAGTTAAAAAGGATATAGGCTAGCCTAAAAATAAAATAATAGTATAAAAATATATATACTTTTACTATATACACGCGTACGAAAAGGCGTATAAAAAAAATAATAAAGGCGCTACACTAAGGCTAATAAGCTACTAATTATACTATAGCTAGTAGTAGTACGTATACTTTTACTAAAAAAATTCTAATAAAAAAGAAGATAAATTTTAGTAAGAACACTATATTAAAAGTATATTATAAAATAGATTATAGCTACTTTATACGTAATACCTCCTTTATAATAGTTTTTATTATTATAAATTATTATTTTATTATCGTAGTAGCTAAAAATTAGCAGCTAATATATACTATAGTATATTATATATAGTAGACTAAATCTATTAAAATTTATATAGTTTTAAGTATTCTGTATAAAAATTTATTTTATATATAAATTAATATTATAACAACTGTAAAAACCCTAACTAATATTTAATAAAAAATTATTTAGTAGTTAAGTATCTAGTAGCTAAAAAGCTAATAAGTTATTTACTAAGCTATTATTACTATTAAAGTATACTATAACGTAAATATTATTTATATAAAAGTTTTAAAAGCGTTTAAACTATTATAATTTTAAAGAATAGTAGAACTAGACCTAAAGGCTAAAAAGACTAGATATATAGTAGTAGATTTAGTTAAATAAAGTCTTTATAATACCGCTAATTAGTATTAAAATAATAAGTAAATAAAAAATAACGAAGACTAGATATTATAAATAATAATTAATAAAGAAAATATTACTAAAATTTAAGAAGTCGTAAAAGTTATTATATAGGTAAAAGTAATAAAATTATCCTAAGTACTAAGCGCGGAGCGTAAAGAGTAATAAAAAAAAATTATATAAAGTTAGTATATTTAAAATTATAAAAGCTTATAAAAAATAGAGAGTAATAGATAATAAATAATAATACTTAAGGTATTATAAATTAACTAGTAGGCGGCGTAGTTAGTTATATTTTTATAATTTTAAAAGTAACTATTAAATAGCTACTAGAGCTAAGCTTCTAATAGTTATATAATTAACTTACTATTAATAAAGAGATAGTTTAATAAGAAGGATAATAATAACTAAATAAATAAGTACCGGCTATATAAAATTTATAAGTTATAAAAGACTTATTTAAAAATAAAAATAAACTAAATAAATTAATTAATAATAATACTTAGTAAAAAATATTTAAAAATAAAAATATCTCTAAAATATACTACTATTAAACAGCTAATTAATTAATTTATTGTCCTTACGTCCCTGCTCAAGAGCATTAGTTTGGGCTAGCTAGGCCTGATAAGACGGGACACGTTGAGAGGGTTGCTACTCCACCTTGCTCAGCTTTGCGGCCGGACTACGCTATTTGGCAGGCTTCACTGGAATGGTGTGTGTTCGATCCTCGGCTTGGATGCATAATATTATTGGCTGTGTTACCAAGAGCGTGACGTGAGTGGTTAGCCTCGCGTTCTCTCCGGTTGCGACACGTCCAACGGCGTTCGCGCCCGCACAGTCATCGTCTGCTTATCGTGCCGCAGTGCTGCAGTGCTGGCAAATTAGGCAGTTCTCGGCTCCCAGCCCTCCTTCGCCATCTCGAAGCTCTCCATGGTGAACGCCGGCGCTACGGTGCATCCCACGAGGGTCCAATCGCCCAGACTCCGTGCGTGCTGCCATTCGCCTCGCTCAACCACAATCTGAGGTCGCTGGCCCTATATCCAGGCGTCAGCGCTAGGCCTGTTGAACATCAGAGCGAGATGTTCCTGACTTACCGCCGAAAGATCCATGCCTAGCACAAGGTCCCGCACCGGCTTGCCATCATCCCAAGACAACGACAATCGTAGCGGAGCACCGGCGTAGTAGTGCCAAACTTCAACGGCGTCGGTAACACGGTGCCAGTGCGAGAGACCGGACTCGCCTTCGAGCAGATAGTAGATTTGCGTACTGTGAGCGCGACCATTGGAATCGGTGGCCGGGTCACGGAAAGTCTCGATGAAGTAGCCTTTCTCTGGATGGGGCTTCAAGTCTAGTGCGGCGATAATGTCATTGGCCGTTTTGGCTGCGGTGCTCGACGTGAAGGCCATTGCGGAATCACTACGCGTGAGGGTTCTGACGGATTAAAGAGAAGCTGAAGCGGACTGCAACGTCGTTTGGGAGCAGTTATGCTATCAGGCAGAAGCGCTCATGTGGTATGATTGACGGGTTTACTTCCACAAAGTAAGAACGAGGTACATGTTGGGATTACGTCAGTGGTGATTACACAGAAAGCGGGGCCCAACCTTTTGGCAGGAACGAGCTAGCTTGTTTGAGACGATCCCGTCCTAGCGCTTACTATACGCACTGCAACCTCAACGATTACACCAAGTCCTCATTTGTCCCAATCATTCGGATACCCCAAGAGAGCCGTTACACCATCGAGATGCAAGTCATCCTGTCCTACCTGTACCGCTTCCTGCCACTGCTGCTGCTCACTGCCGGTACAGGCCGCTCTGAGTCCCTCGTCAACATCAACGACCGTTCTGCAAAGGAAGTGGTGAAAAGGCTCAATCTGACCGCCAATGTCGAGAAAGGCTACTTCATCGAGACATTTGAGGACAATTACCGGATTCCTTGCCTGAATCGCTCCGCCAGTACAGCAATCTACTACCTGCTTGAAGGTTCCGTGGGGGACTCAGCCTGGCACCGCGTTGATGCCGCAGAATTGTGGCATTACTATGCGGGAGCACCGCTAGTTCTTTCACTGTCTCGCGATGATGGACGTCCTTGGCGGCGGATCACGCTCGGTCCGGATATCTTCGCGAATGAGCAGCCGCAAGTAGTCGTTGGAAGGAACGAGTGGCAGAGCGCGAGGAGTCTAGGAAACTGGACGCTGGTCGGAACGACAGGTATGATAACTCGTCAGAAATTATCAACGGCAGTGAGGGATTGGGTATTAACTCTCAGGTGCAGTTGCTCCAGGATTTGTGAAACAAGAACTGGCTCCCGATGGATGGCGACCTTCTGGAGGCTATTGATTGACTGCCTGACTGGGAAAACTTCGAACCTTCACAATATCATCATCTTGTGCATAATAACGGCAATGCATTGGCAAAGACATTGGATCGACCCACCTAGGATATAGTACATTAGCATACCTCGCTTCATATAATTTATCCACATTTCGTATATCGTACTATGACATATAATCAGTCATAAGAGGTACACCAGGACTATGCAGTGAGGGAGTGCAGTTATAATATAGGTAATCACTCGCACAAAAACGCCATTAAAGCAATCCGCAGGATTCTCTAGATGATCGTACGCGTTGATAACATCTCCCCTAGATTATTTAAAGGCAAGAAACTTGCCTGCATATCCCCATCTACAGCTACAATATCTTTGTAATAACGATCTCCACATACTAACAGCTAACTCGCATTTCACACCCCAACGTCGAAACGATGAGCACTCAACAAGTTCAAAACCGTTTTCAAGAAATGCAAGCCGTCTGCCTTGCCAAGCCGAAGCTCAAGGCCGACATTATGGGTAATTTTATATTGTTCATGCGTAACGAGCCCGTTACTAATTATTTTGAGAACTGGCTCAACTACGATTCGCACCTGGGGGACCTGATCACGAACAATATCGCAAGCTCTCTATTCTTCCTACGGCTAACCCAGAGGGTCTTTACCGGGCGAAACTAATGGGCAGGACCTATGATGACGATTATAAATTCCTGTATGGATTATCGGAGTTCAAACTGCTTCTGCTATCCGACCGAAAACCGAACTTGCTACGTGCACTTAACAATCTGCTACGCAAGCTTCAGCGCAATCTATATCATGAAACAGCTGAGCTAGCGCCTTCTCATGAATTTTACAGTATTCTACTAATCCATGGATCTGTAGCGAATATGGCAGTGAGCCAGCATCCTTGCTTCACCTACAAGAAAGAGGCTCCCTTATGATCTCGATCGAACCCACCGATCAGTGGATCTAGAGGAGGATTCGGTGGCCCCAAGAGCAGTTTTCCGGGTTCTCGGGGCTTTGGGAGCAAGCGGACGGGTCGCTGCCGGTCATGTTCCTGTAGTACTTTACGGTTCGACGCGATACCTGTCCATGTATTAGAATCTTTTTGTTGTAGTTTCAGCAAGCTTGGAGTCCACTTCTTTGAGTCTCTCTAGAAGCCATTATTGATTGTATTAGGATTTTATAGGCCGTATTGATACAACTTGTGCCTGCGAATAGCTGGCATGACGAGCATAAGATGATTGGGAACTAGAAACAAAGGATGCTGTGGATTGATGAGCTCGGCGTGGGCAACACGTTTGCAGATGCCGATCCAGACGAGATTAAGAGCGCTTAGGTGGAGGGGCTGCGCCGAAGGATAGGCTTCTACGTAATCGCCTGTCTGTATTTGACGAACTTGACTCGCGGTGGGATAGCTCTATGGAGTCAATATAGCTAGGTTACAAGACGTGTGTTCATGGTACGTGGAGAACGCTAAGGTCTATCGGCCTCAATTCTAGTATTGGGTATCAGAGTCTATCCTCTGAAGCCGAAAAGGAACCCTCTAAACGTCATCGAAACCGTTAAGGAGGCCAAAGTCTATACCCGCGTAACCGTGCAATCCAAATCCACTTGATAAAAAGTAGTCAACCAAAAAAGTCCGCCAAGTACACACCAGGTCCCTCAACCGTTGAAAGTCTCGTTGACGGAGATGCCAGCTAGGCAACCCGCATTAGTGTACCGCTTATCTGATCAGTCTCTGTAAGCGCACTCACCGATTGCCTCGCCGAGGTCATAGCGAACGCTATGCAGGAGGTCCTCGAGTGCCAGGAAAGCCCGGCGATGGGTATCCGCGGCGCTCTCCAGGAGTAGCTGCCACTCCCCGGCCTCCTCGGTGATGTAACCGATGATCTTGGCCTGGAAGAAGCGGCCCTGTTGTCCATTCACGCTCTGCAGCTTCTCCGTGACGATCACGGAGTACGAGGAGCAGCCCTCTACAGGACCGTAGAGGGCTTTGGCGCAGTCTGAGAAAAGAGTTAGAGAAGGCGATAGGGTAGCGGGGGTTGATTCAGACATACCGAAGATCTCGGACTTGTACCTTGATTCGAGCTCGAGCTCGTTCGCCTTGGAGCGAATCTGGATGTCGGCTTGGGTGCTCATTTCGGATGTATATCCTTGTTTATAGTGTGATGGAAGGTATTGTGGGAATGTTTTTCGGTGGCTGGGTCATAAATGGATGCTGTATATAATCTCTAACAGCGGGTAGTCGGGGTGTTTATATACTAGCCAGGTCTTTCCATTTCTTAGGTGAAGGTGGACACCTAGTAGTGGTATACTTGGTGAAGCGGATATTTATCAATCTTACTGGATGACTAGAAAAGGTATGGCAGTCTCGGTGAATGGGTTTCTCAGGATGGCACGGATTCTATCTCTTTATATCTCGCTTTGGAATCTTGCTTGTTTGTCGCCAATCGTCATCTGATGTAGCAATCAACCACCATGTGGCTTTGCGAGCGCGGCTTGCTTATTGCTCCGATCTTGGGCAAACCCGCTATATACTTCCATAGATTTCTCAGGATGCTCTGACATCATAATTCTGCCACGTAAAGCGACCATCTGACTACTCTTACAGTGGGTTGATTGCATGTCCTGTGCCTGCATGTGCCGGCGGTTTAATAATGGAGCTAGTCATAACGCCAAAATGACCCTATTGCCAAGTATTTAGATTAGATACTAGACGGTGGACAATGTACGAAAAATGTGTTAGTGGCTTCTACACCAGTTTAGATATTTGTTTATCATCCCTAGTGCAGCTATAAACCTTGGAGGACCCGATTTATTCGAGTATATAAGTTAGTAAAGCGATATCTACTATCGACGGTTTCTTGAGAGCTTTTTTCGACTTTTATATTATGGTTTCTCTTTTTTGGTTCGGTAGCGAGTATTGACCCGATTTGCACCAATCAAACTGTCACAAGTTATGTTACGGTCAGTAGTGCAGTGAGCAAAAGATAAGAATAAGAAATCCTCCATCCTTGCTGTAGCTACAGGTAACGCTGGTATCCTGGTGACAATCCCTGCGCCGTGCTCGCCATGAACAGCACAAACACCATATTCTCGCTCAACCCAAACCGACGTCATTGAACTCAAGCCGAACTGCAGACACAGTAGGCAGCCTACGCAACGTGAAAACGTGTGTCGGTCTTGCAGTTGGCTGTCTCAATGTTAGAATCCAGTTAACTGCCGACAGGATGAGCAAAACCCACCAGTATTCTTGCCGAAGCTCTCCTCCATGTCATACTTCAGTCCTCCGAGTGCACTATGGGAGCTGCCGTGATCGTCGCTGCTCACCATGAGCAGCTCCCAGAAGCTGTTGGTGGGTCCTGCGACATGGCCGATCAGCTTGGCCTGGGACGTCGGTTTCTTGAGGTCGTCCTCCATGGGGACCACAGCGGTAATAACTGAGAACCTGGAGTAGCGCCGGTTGAAACCGTAAAGGGCCTGGGCGGTTGCTAGGAGCTGGTTGGTTAGCTTACTTGCTCTTGTGGCTCGATGGTGTGTAGCCTACCGATAATGATGGACTTCAACTCTTTCTCGAGGGTGATCGTGTTGAGCTGCTCTTGGATGAGATTTGCCTCCATCTTGAAATCTGATCCTGGTGATTGGGTTTTGGTAAAGAATGGGGTCTTCGGTGTCAGGAATGCTGGATGGCGGTGTATAAAAAGCTAGAAGAGCAGATATAGGCAGAGTTTATATATTGATCGAGTCGGTGCACGTGCCTCTCTAATTGAGTCGGCCCACCGGTGTTCTGGACGAGGCACCTGAAATGAAAGCACACGGTTCGTGTACCCGGATAAGCCATCGTCTACAATTCTTTCCCCTTTCTTCTAATCGCTTTGATATAACCTTGGGAAGCAACGCTAGTAGGTCCGGCGCTATAAGAAGTTCTAGTTATTACAACTTCTTCGTAGTAGGAAAATAGGCCACCTTATGTGAGATGCGAGTCTGTCTTTTCTATACGAAATGAGAAATTCGACTTATAGCGTAGAATACGTTTCGTATGGACTCCGGCGGAGAGCAGCGCAATATCAAAGGATATCTCAGTCGTACACTACTTTTATAGACTAGAGCAACCTAAATATCGACAATCGATGAAGCTGTATTCGCCGCGTTACATCTATAACAGCATCAGCCGTTCCCGGGGCTACTATTACTAGGTGAAGCACCGCAACAAATAGGGACAAATATACGTGTAGTATTGTCAATTGCCGCTCTACTATAGCGGACTTCACAATGGCTTTACCATGGATAGAAATAGAGACCCTTTTACTAAGCATATAGGCTCCGTCGCGAGATAGCCAAAGAAAGGAATTCATAAATTCGCCATAAGCAATCCGGAAATTCCCTGATCTCTATAACACATCAACTCATGCTCGTGCACCCTCCACACCATCCCATCGACCTCTATTCGCCGAGAAGCAAACAGTCACGACCCTGCTTCTCTCCAAACACTTCCTCATCGATACGAACTTTGCCTACCCCGGAGTACGAGTATTGCGTTTCGTTCCGCTAGCAAGGATAACCACACAATGACCTTTTCATCACCGCCGAATAAATTGGTCCCGTGGAAGAAGTGAACGACCTTTTGGCCGGGGGACAAGGTCCATTTATTTCTACGGCTCTCCTTGCGCTGAAGTAGGGCCGATAACGCCAAACGATCCGATATCCGGATATCCATTACAACCTAAACTCCACGCTATGCATTGAAAATCAATCCCGGTGCCGTGCCATAGCTTATAGCTTGACCTTCTTCTTCGGTTTATCCTCGCCGTTTTCTATCCGCTGTCGCTTGAAGATGCTCTGGTTCTTCATCTGCCCAAGCCCAGCTTTCGGCGGCGGCACTTTTGCCTTCAAGCCGAAGCTGAACTTGACCGGCGCAGCATCCTCCTTCGGCGCTTCCTCGCCGGTAGTCGCGTCCTCTTTCTTGTCTCCCTCAGAAGAATCCGATGCTTTCTCTTCCGCGGGTGACTCGGAAGCCTGGTCACCCGCCAGCGGCGACACGGAGTCCTTCGGCGCCTGCGTCTGCACAGCCCGCCTAGCCTCCAGTATCCTAGCCTTCTCCTCCGCCTCCTCCTGCGCGCGTTTCGACATCTTCTTCAGCAACTTGTCCTCGCCGGCCCCACTCCGCGCCTCCGCCAACTCCTGCTCACGGATCTCCTCCCGCCTCTTCGTCGCCGCAACGCTCGTGTCCCGCCATGCGATCATCAACCCGTCCTTCTCATCCTCCTTAACGTTCACGATGCCTTCTCGTCCAAGGTGCTTCACAAACTCCGTCAAGCTGCTGAACCTCGTGGAATTCATATGCACATGCTCCTTATCACGTATATATTCGTTATAGAAGCGATTTGCTCCTACCCACTTCTCGCCATGCGCAGTCCTTAACAGAGCAACGAAGTCGCGCTGGAAGGCGGCGCTGTAGTTCTGGATGTGCTTCTGCGGGTTCTCGCCGACAATATGCATCTGGCGCACATGACTCTCGCTCTGCACGTGGCACTTGAAGCCGTTGGCGTCGCGGCATTGCTTTTGGCAGGGTTCGCACCACCACCTGAGTCGTTGGAGTCCTTTCGACTTAAGCTTGTTGGCGAGGTGCTTCGTGCTTCCTACTTCGGCGCGGCCCATCGTGGCGGTTGCGCGGGTGCGATTTCGAGGGTGAGTGGGTTTTCGGGCGCGCGATTGCGACTTTTGGGGTCAGTTGCTTTGTCCTCGCGGGCACACAACGCGTTGAGGTGTCGAAAATATGTTGACTTGAAAAAGCTGAAAGGTCGTTGATCGTTTCAGCGGGTCGCGACTTTTGCGGTTGTGGTGTAGGTGTTGTGGTGAGCGGACGTCGGAGAAAGTTGGTAGGGCTGAGGGATCGCCACTGCCGATGACTAACGCGGGAAAACGCTAGGCCGGGGTCCGGGCTGGCGCCCCACACGTGATGCAAGTTTCAGCTGCTAGGTACCCCAATACATGTGCTCAACTACAACCTTTGCAATAGACCGATAACAGATATTGTTATCTACATACAGAGGGGTAGCGGGTCTGGGTTGAGACATATCGATGCTTACGAACAACAGTTCACTCATCCTCCGGCAGTCCAACAAACCTATTACTCATACTCCAAAGCCTCTTCGCCCTCTCCTCGTCAAAAGCCCACTTCGCATACCCAGGCACAAGCAACTCAGCACCCTCCGGTTGCGGCGGCGCAATATGGCAGTCCTCTAGATACTTCCCACCCTTACCCTCCCAGCACTTCGCAACCGCAGCCCACACGCTCGTCGCGGCGCCCTGCGCCTCATTCTTCATGTAATTATCCACGCCCGGATTCGATTTCCAAGCCGAAAGAACCGAAGCATCCACGTACTTTTGCAAGCCCGTCCAGATGCCTCCGGGGTGCAGGCTATTCGCATGCAGGCCGCGCGACCCGTAGCGCCGCTCGATCTCGTTGGCCATCCAGATATTACCGATCTTGGAGTGCGCGTACGCGCGGCGGGGCGCGTAGGTGCCGCCTTCGAGCATGACGTTGTCGAGGTCGATGTCGTTGTAGCAGTGGCCCAGGGACGACACGCATACGACGCGGGAGTTGAACTCTGGCGTGGACGACGCGAGAAGGGCGGGCTTCAGGAGCTGGAAGAGGAGGAAGTGCGCGAGATGGTTGGTGCCGAACTGCTTCTCGAAGCCGTCTTCGGTCTTCTCCTCGGGGCACTCCATGATGCCGGCGTTGTTGATGAGGATGTTGAGCTGGTGGTTGGTTTTCTTGAGGAAGGATTGGGCGAATGTGCGGACCGATGTGAGGGAGTTGAGGTCCAGGAGTTCAAGGTCGAGCCTTCCGGGTTCGAGGACTGAGTAGAAGCGGTGGTGAGCTAATAGCGCAAGAGTCGTCTCCTCGGGGGTACGCACCGTCAGCTAACGCCTTCTTGCCTTTCTCTAGGTTGCGAGCTGTAGCATAGACGTGGGCGCCTGTTGCTTTCATGGCACGTGCAGTGTCGATACCGATGCCGGATGAGCAGCCAGTGATAAGGACTGCGCGCAGGAACATGTTAGAGCGATGGAGGAACAACCAGGCTCTCAAGATTGTACTTGCCTACTTTGCCTGCAAGTTTGCCTGCCCCTCGTTAGCGATCGCATTGCCTGCGTTGGGAACAGCGACATGCCTTCAAGATCTTCATCCTTCACGATCTGCAGAGCTGTTGGGCGGGCATCACCAGCGCCTTGAGGCTTTTCATGGACGGCGGCATAGCGCTTGAATTCGGGAGCGTCGAAGTCGGCCATGCTGGTGGATCTGGGACAATTCTGGTTTTGGTTGGGGTGTGTAGATGTTGAATAAAGGATATACTGATGTACTCAAGTTGATTCTGGTTTTACAGGAGGTACCAAGGAGCTCCTATTTATTTTCCCGGTTGTCCGTAATGTCCTACAATGTGCCTCTAGGGCCTCGGTGTTAAGATTGGGGGCCTAGTATGCAAAAAGTGACCATGGACTTTACGGCTGCTCTGCGATTGGATCGATATATATATGGGGTCGAATTCTCGCAATTTTTGCCAAACCATCAGTAGCTTCGATTAGCAGTGTGCCGTCCAAATTGTCGTGTAATCGTTGCGTTGTGATCTGTGCTGGTTGTCGCATGATCTGTTCAGATCGTTAATGGCGATAAAAGAGAACCTGGGCCGTCCGATCGAGTACAGCCTTGTCATCAATGCTTGTCTGTCGCATGATCTGTACCGGTCGTTTACAACAACAACGCTGGTCAGATCAAAGGACTGCCGTCAGAAACATTGGAAGTATAGAGACCAATAGATCTTCGGCGCCTCTCTTGCAGAGTACCACCAGGTCGGAAAAAGATCCCATGTTGTCTATCGGTCGCCGGGCCCAGGGCCACCAGGCCTGGATAGTCAATAGTAGCGAGGCTCAAGGTTCTCTTTGTCCGAGCGGCTGGTCCGTGTCCGTGCTTCCGAAACTCCAAAATTTTGGCGATAGCTGCGACTCTGCTTAACACCGACATTTTTTTTTTGTCCGCCACGCGCGCACACGTCGCTAAACACGAGAACGTCCTGCACATCCCCTTTTCTCCCCCGCCGCTTTTGCCCGAATCGTCAGTGCGCCTCGGTGCGCGCCCACCCCACGACCGTGCTATACTCGCATTTGAACGCCGCTCGATATGCCTTCTACGCACAATACAGACAAGCCATGGGACACGGAAGACATTGATAAATGGAAGGTGGAGCCCTTCAAGCCGGAGGACAACAAAGCCGGCGCGTTTACGGAAGAGTCGAGATTCAGCACACTGTTTCCCAAGTACCGAGAACAATATTTGAAGGGCAGCTGGAAGGCCGTGACCGCTGCGCTCGCAAAGCATGGCATAGGCTGCGAGCTTGATCTCACAGAAGGGTCGATGACCGTGTTTACGACGCTCAAAACCTACGATCCAGCGGCGATATTGAATGCAAGGGATTTGATCAAGCTGCTGGCGCGATCGGTACCGACCCCACAGGCTCTTAAGATACTCGAGGACGACGTCGCTTGCGATATTATCAAGATCCGCAATCTTGTGACAAACAAAGATCGATTCGTCAAACGACGACAGAGAATACTAGGTCCTAATGGATCGACGCTCAAGGCCTTGGAGCTGCTTACAGACACGTACATTCTGGTGCAAGGGAACACTGTCGCTGCGATGGGATCATACAAGGTATGTCAAGACCCCTGGCTACCAAGTGGAAGAAGATCTACCGTTGAAACAAGACACGCATCAGAGCGACCGTTCCCACTTATGACCTACGCTAACATTGTGCTCGCGCATTAGGGTCTCAAAACGGTGAGGCGTATCATCGAACAGACCATGGCGAATATCCATCCCATCTATTCTATCAAAGAGCTCATGATCAAGAAAGAGCTAGAAAAAGACCCAGCCCTGAAAAACGAGAGCTGGGAGCGTTTTTTGCCGAATTTCAAGAAGCGGACACAGAGCAAGCGTAGGGTACCCCACAAGGTCACTGACAAGTCCAAGAAGGTCTACACACCGTTCCCACCTCCACAAGAGAAGAGCAAGGTCGACCTGCAGATCGAGAGCGGAGAGTACTTCTTGGGCAAGAAGGCGAAGGAACGAAAGGCGAGGGAAGACCGGGAGGCGAAGATGAAGGAGAAGATGGAAGCGAAGCGGAAAGAGCGACTCAGCGAGTACGTTGCGCCCGCCGAGGACGGCGCCGAGAAGAAGAAAAAGAAGCGGAAGCGAGAAGAGGGCGAGGAGAAGGAGAAGAAAAAGAAGAAGCGCAAGGACGTCGAAGTCAACGGTGACGCAGAGTGAAGATGCCGAGGCTGTGTGTCGGAGGCAAAATAATGCATTCCAGGGCGTTTACTGCGTGTGTATTCAATATACCCTTTTCTGGCTTCTTTTCTTATTGCATTGACAGTACGTGAACGAATATCTCACTGACTAAGCAATCTAAAACGGTATAGCCTACCTGCAGCTATCTGACATCTGCTGTTTCAGCCGAGCACTCCACAGCCGCGTCAAGGGTGTCCTTCGATATCTGAACGCAAAAATGCCTTTCCATACAGTCATTCGACACTCCCTACATGTTCTGCGACATGAAATATCCTCTGTTATCCCTAGTACTAGTTTACTCTTTCCGTTCAGTACATGCCTATATTTTGTCTTTGCGCCAACAATGTTGGCACGAGTACCCCCTGTCAGGTGCCGATTTACAATGCTCCGAGGACGGAAAGCTAGAATATGTTCAGCTACCTAATGCGGAAATTCCCGATCTGTCTGCTGAGGCCGGTCGAACGCCATCTGAGCCGTGGTCCTTCCCGCCGGCATGCACAGAAGTCCTGTCAAGCGTCGGCGACAAGCTGTGTGTCTACACAAACACATCATTCAGTCATGGCCGCGGCATCTCGATATTTACGACTCCAGACCTTGCAGAACAATTCGCTGCCATGCCGCCTTTCCAGGATCCGGACGCGCTCGACGGCATCAATGAGTTTGCAGGAAACTGGTACATGCAGGCGTTACCCGGCAAGGGCATGGGCATGCTCGCCAAACGGCCGCTCAAGTTCAAAGACCGCGTAACGGCATCCACACCCGCGCTCCTCGCCTATCTCGAAGCCGACCTGTCCACCGCGGAACGAGAAAAGTTCTTCCGCATCGCGGTGTCGCAGCTACCACAGGCGACGCAGAAAATGTATCTAAGTCTTGCGACGGTATACGGGATCGACTCTGTCAAGTACCAGGACGTCGTGAAAGCGAATACGTTTCAGCTCGAGGTCGGCGGCCACAACCACCTCGCTGTGTTCCCCGAGCCTTCGCGTCTGAACCACGCCTGCGCGCCGAAGTAAGTGCATCGATCCTTGAGGGATGGAGCTGATGATGCGCACAGCGCGCAGTACTATCTCGACCCAACGCTGTTGACGCACTTTGTGCATATCACGCGGCCGGTAGAACAAGACGAGGAAATCACCATCGCATGTACGAAAATGATCCCCATCTCTTTCTCGTTCCCTTCCCCCTTCCCGCGGCGCTGTTGATACCGCGTAGATACCTCACCGCTCGAACCCACGCACGTCCGCCAACAGCATCTCCAGCAAGGCTTCCACTTCACGTGCTCGTGTCCCCGCTGCGCCGACCGGGAGAGGACGGACGCTACGCTCCACCAGATTCACAGCATGCAGGACGCCCTGAACGACTGGTCTGCTTCATCGACCGGCAGCCCCGTGCTAGCGGAGAAGCTGCTCGATGTGTATCGGCAGGAGGGCCTCGAGGGCTTCATGGACGTCCCGTATGGGATTGCGGCGCTGGCGTATAATGCCGCGGGCGATGTCCAGACGGCGGTAGAGTACGCACGGCGAGCGGAAGAGTTGCTTTTGCTGAAGGATGGGGAGTGGGCGCCGAACTTAAGGGTTTGGAGGGAGGTGGTAAGGGGGCCGGAGGGGCACTGGAGTTTTGGGCGGAGGCGCGGGGGAGGATGAATGGAGGGTAGTTTGGGTGCGTGGTGGATGAGGGACTGATGATGTTTGCGTTGGGATCGATAAGGATGAAGCATAAGCAATTGAAGAGCCGGCGCGCGAAACGATTGCTCTGCGCTTTTGGAAACAACGACCTGCATACTGCACTTTACCTTTAGGCTAACCTACATCCTTCTTGACCTACTTTTAACAATTGCGACCTGCATATTTCGCCCTGGCACCTCCTCGCGCAAGACTCATTCACAGCCATCAGGCTCTCGGACCGGCACTCGGACATTGTCTGAAGTGCAACCACTTGCGCCTATAACAACTCATTGCAACACTCCCATACTGTTCTACGCCTTCAATGGGTCCCTGATTCCTCGTCCGGAACCTCACTGATACCCTTTCACGAGTCTACAAGGCTCTCAGCCGCGCCCGCCTGAGGCTCATCAAGCCTTCATACAACGCGCTTGTCGCCCGCACAGCCTCGGTCATCTTCAACCGCCATTTCTAGCGCTTGCGCAGACCTTGAGATTTGTGAATCAGAGAGCGCTCGCACCGCTTGCACAATGTGTTACCCATCTTGGAGTAACTCACAGGCCATTACAAACACAGAACAAGTACTGGTTTCCCTACCCCGCAAGCATATATATGGATGTTATTAGATGGTGTGGCCAGGTTGCTGATGGAACACGTTAGCTATAATAATGGCCCAATCTGACACATCGGAGCTCTATTCGCTGGCCCAGATTGAAGGCAAAGGCCGAGGTACCATAGCCGGGACTGACATACCCGCTAGAAGCCTCGTCTTCGGCGAAAAGCCTTTGCTCACCTTGTGCGTCTCGGACGGGTCTGGCCACAACCCCCTGTCCCCGCACGCCGCCCTCCTCGCCGACTTCGCCAACCTTTCCCCAGGCATGCAAGAGCTCGTCCATGACCTCGACGGCGTTACTATAACCGCCTTCCGCAAACTCATCTGGGCAGAATTCGGGTTCAACGAAGCTATACCGCTCTCAGCTTCCGAAAGTACTACTTTTCGGCTTACCACTATCAAACTGCGTTCCTTCACTGCGTTATCGCTTTTAGATGAAGTCCTAGCGTATCTCTCGTACTGGTCGGACTCAACAAAAACAGCATTACAATTGGCATACATTCAAAGGCATTATACTTTCACCGCACGCGGGACACGTCTTCGAAATAGATAGCGCTACAATATTCGACCCCTGTAGAACCAGGACTTGGCTACCCACTTTACGCCCCCCTGCTTCGAAACCAACATCCAACTTAACAGAATGTCGGACGTGGATGCTCGCCTCGTGGAGGTCCAACTCGAACGCAAGCTCGAAGCCAGCATCCTTAGTACGTCTCTACCTATTCGCTCCGTACTAAGTGCGGTTTTGTTCCCACCACGGAGTTGCACTGATCGTGCCCTGCGCAACACGCTGACGTTTAACAGATGTCGCCCGCCCTCTCCACGGCCCCGGCAGCCGCTACAAGGACTTCAGCGTGATAACCGCCAAAGACACGTCTGGATTTTACTAGGCAAAATGCATCGGATATCTCAACTGTATGGGCGACGAGTGGGATTTACTAGATCAGAGTAGGCTGTCTCGCGAATCGGTGTGGAGCGCGCTGGAAGAGCTGCTGGAGCGTGTTCGAGTTGGTCTCAACAGGGAGACATGTAAGTTCGCTTCGAGTTTGGATCCGTGGCTTTTCACGATACTGACTCCTCGTGTCACAGGGGTTCTGATGGTCGGGAGAAGATTCCGCGGTGTAAGGGATCGCCGCTAGGTTGTGTGGCTGTACAAATCGGAGTCATGCAGAAACCTTCTACGCTGGGGAATAGTACACGACGACAAAACTTGAGCGATGGAAAGGGAACGGTTACTGATATGTACTATACGCCTATAGCCGCATACCACTACGACGAACTTGTATTGTAACGCTGCGCTGCCGCCGCTCTAGCCTGCTCTTGCCAGCCGTCCTTGAACTCCACTGTTTTCAGCCCATGCTTAATTCTCAAATCCTGCGCCTCTTTCTTCCACGCGATCCATTTTTCTACACGATGTTCCCTGGGTAGTATGCCATAGCTATCATTGAACGGCAGATCAGCAAGCAACTGGCCGACATCAATCTCTCGAAACAGTTCTCCGTTGACCATAAATATCATTCGACCAATGCGCCCGTGAAACATCCACGCGTATTTAGCTTCGTGATACCCCATCGCAAACAGATTTTGCATTTGCCCATGAAGATCGCGAGCCAGCAGCTCCGGACGGAGCAGTTCCGGACCTCGAGGCGTCCGTGAGCGTGAATGGGCGCAGCGCGCGCTGTACAGTGACGGGTATCTTCCTTCAGGGGGAAGCAGGTCGGTGTCTTCGGGATCCACGAAGTTGAGCTCCAAGCGCTCGACAGACACAACGCCAGGAGAAGCGCCCGTGTCCGGTGCCGAGGCTCCGTACTCCAGGAAGTGCACAAGCGCGTTATAAAACATCCATACGTAGCCTGGCGGTCCACCGCATCCCTGCTTCCAAGGGTCGCGACCTTTCAACCCACTGATTTGTGCAGGGTGTTGCCATGCTCCCGTGCTCTGGAGGACAGCGTGCACGCGCTCGAAATGTCGCGGTCTGGTAGGCAGGAGAGTCCACGTCGGGACTAGGTATCGCTCGTGTACGAATTTTATGTCGAGTTCGTGGGCGAGGTTGAGCCGCTCGGCAGCATCTTGCGTCTCGGAATGAAGCTGTTTGCATGCAAGGAGAAGACCAGTCGCATTAGGAGCGTATGCGTTGGGGTCCTGCAGGTAATAGACTGGAAGAGAACTGTCCCACACTACGTTTTTCAGAAATTGTCGGTCTTGGGCTTCGACTTCAGCGGGTGATTGGGGCGCCGGGTGCCGGAATGTTAGAACGAGAGTCAGGATCTCATCGCGCAGTTCACGAGGTATGTTCAGTAGATTGGTTCGAGAGTTGCTTTGTCGGATCAATTGGTTATCGGTCTTCGAAGGCATCGTCATGGAACAGTGACTAGCCATGGAATTAGCATTACCAGCTTAATGGGTTTGTCACAGGTCGCTCGACCTCCAAAGTATCACCCTCTCACCGCGACGCGACTCTCCGTTTGTACGGAGCCACACCTTCAGAAATGACTCACCCAACGGGTTAAATCGCCATCGCTGAGAAAAGGTGCTTCAGCGAGTGGTCTCGCCGAGATGTTTCCCAAGGAATCTGAGCAACTTACGAGGACGTTGGCTTTGAGCTTCCTTGTTTACGCGAATGGAAGATTGAGCGTAGTCCGCACATCAGTATCGGTATTCGAGTCTGTAGTTTTGTTTCCGGTCTGGTCAGCAACAGGAAGAAATCCAAGTGATTCGGAGCTCCATAGACGGCCGATTGCGATAAGCCGTAGAACGATATTAGCTGAGGAGCACGGTGCTAATATAGGCCTCCGGAATAACTAGGAGCTGCGAACACGGCCACAGAACAGTTTGTTGCTCATATGCGCAGTTCGCTGCTCCTCGCGCGCACGCATATTGACGCCTAGAGGGATCGTGATGCCGTGGCCTTGTCATCCCCGCCCCCGCCCCAGTCCCCAAGTGGGTTAGCGCAACTGCACAGCGGGGCAAGGCCCAGCTCTCGTCCACCCGACACGTCAGAAAACGAACGGGCCATTCGCAGAGCTTTGAAAAAAAAAGTCATGGGATGGGATCACTATGATTATTTTCGAAACCATGCATCTCTACTTGGCTATTTCCAGCCAACACGGCATCAAATCTAGCCAAGAACAACCGTTCGAGAACAACATCTCGGTTGCATAAGCTCCCCGGGAAAGAGATAGCTTGAACTTGCGCTTCGCTAGTCCAGGAATAATAATTGACCTTCGCCTTCTGCAGCAATGGTCTCCCGTCGTGGTCTCCATCGTCTCTTTCGACTTGGGTCCGAGAAACATGCACCGCAGCCTCTATAAAGGCTCGTAATGTTCGTCGTTCGGAACACGCATTTGGGACACACGCGTGGTTCAGCCTCGACGTCTTGATGCCGAGATGGTGGCCGATGGCGTTGGTGTTGAACGCGCTTAGCACCTGCTTCGCGTGCGGCCCGTATTTGCGTCCGGAGCCGTCTCTTTTGCGCGGGCGTAACCCCTCCCTACGGAAACACAAGAGCGTATATATAGAAATATACTTATAATTACTTAATAATGGACCTACGAGATAGGTAATACCTTAAATTAATTTAAATAAAATAGAATAGTACTAGTAAAAGTATAATTAAAATAAGTAACTATAGAATTAAAAAAGGGTAAAAACTAATTATTAACTTGAATAAAGTTATATAATAATAGCTTAAATACGTAGACAGAAATAGAAAAGAAATACATAATTCTGTAATAGATGTTAGATAGGACTATAGGCTTGACTTGAGCTCAATAGCAAAAAGACGCTGGTGCAAAGGGAAGTAGGCCAGTGGAACTGAGTAGTAAGTTGATTTTGAAGTTTCCTAGGGCACGTACGTGGTGCATAAAAAGTGTAGCAATTAGCAATGCGAGCTGGTTCCGCGTATAGAAAGCATTCTTGAAGCCAGGTATCGCAAGGGATTTCGTTTTTCCTCCTCAGGTGATCCAGACAGGAGTCTTATTCCCATAAAACGAGCTCGGCACTGGCGTACCCAATATCTTCTGCAAAACACCGTTAGGATGCCACGTCGATATACTCCATATAATACCCCTCAACTGCAGGACCCACCACGCAGCCTCAACTTCATCAGCATCGATGACAAGGCTGCACTCGCGGAGTTGAGCCGCGACGCCAAGATCGGGATGCGATAGGTAATCCACATAGCGCTGGCCCATCTCATATTGCCTAAACCCGAAAAAATACCCGTGTTCAGATGTTATATTGTAAGCCTCACGCTGAGCGTCGTGCTTGCGGCTATGCGGATAGCTCTTATCGAATGCTTTGGCATCCTCGATGGCATGGCTTGCCATAAGAGCGTGGGCGGCTACGAGATGTAGATATTTGCTCGAACCGTCGATGTGGAGCTTGTCAAATCCTTTCTCGACGAAATAGCCTGTCGTCCATTGGAACGCTAGTCGCAT
The DNA here is from genome assembly GCA_030770415.1 of Pleoardoris graminearum. Classification (NCBI taxonomy): domain Eukaryota; kingdom Fungi; phylum Ascomycota; class Dothideomycetes; order Pleosporales; family Didymosphaeriaceae; genus Pleoardoris; species Pleoardoris graminearum. Next base: position 28,827 of record JASEKS010000116.1, on the reverse strand, counting down.
GTCGTGGATTGCGCCGACTCTTTCGCCCCAGGCCTCTTCCTTGCGTATTGACGGGTTCCAGAACCAGCGGGAGTACCAGTAGTGCGAGTGCTCTTTTTCGAACGTGTCCATGTAGCGGAGAACTTCGGTCAGTGTTGGAACTAGAGATTTGTTGTCTGCGATTTCTTGCACCCTGTCACGAAGGCGGCGATGGAAGGCCAGCCGCGATTCACAGTACCAGTGTATGCCTTTCAGGAATGGTTCGGTCCGCCAGCCTGGAAAGCAGTACGACGTAATGGTGGATCCTTCCAAAGGGAGGAACGGAAGCAAGAGAGTAATCGTATCGTTGAAAACTTCCGCGTGAGTGTCCTTTGGTGCTCTATTTGCCAGGGCTGAGAGGTTGAGCAGTTCGCCGACACGTGCGATTCCTGTCACCCTGCCATCCTTCGAAACAAGTGGCACATCTCTGCGAACTAATATCGGGTCGCCGGGGGCGACGCCCAGAAGCATTTTGTCCGCAGCCCGGCTGGGTACGATTCTTGGAAATTCGCTGTGTGGGCCAGCAGATGTGAACCGAAGTACAGTGCCCAAGCCTCTGACATCTGCCGAGGTCAGATTGTACCCGTTGCCGTCCGCTTGCATCCTCCCAATCTCTGGCTCCAGAATGCGCCACTGCATGCCCATTCGTATGGCAAGCACAATAATGTCGCCAACATTGGTCTCGGCAAGAGGTCGCGCCAGGTCGGGTGGCATGAAGTCCCAGGTCCACGTTCGATATATCACTGCGATATCGGTGCGTGCGGTGTCTGTAGAACTTCCGAGTAAGCGAAGATGGACTAAACTGTGCAAAGTCTGAAGTGTTCCAACCGGGTGGAGCCAGTCAGGACAACCGCTCACTAGGGCTTTGACTCACTACAATACTCATGCTCATGCTCATCGCGAAGTGAGCTAAAGTCGGACTTTGAGACTCCTGTGTGATTCTTCTTGATTGTACTTGCAGGGCAGCTTCTGCAGTCCAACGGCCAATAACTATGCGAGAGGCAGTGGAGATCTCGGAGCAAGCGAAGCCATGTCACGAGAGAGTCGCTTTCAGCCCTGATTCTTACCAAGCCGTGTCTTTCTGAGCCAGATGCGGTGGACGCTAATTCGACATCGGCGTCACCCTGGCTCGAAGAGTACGTTGGAGTTATGTCCGACGATCGAATAGATGAGCAAGTACGTCTTGCTCCCATATGACGATAGTCTTGATGTACCGTTATTTCGAGCTCTTCGCAGGTGCCTTTGTGCAAAGAGGGGCCGTTGATGAGAAAAACTTCGCCATGCTGCTCCTCGTAGAGTTCGCGCTCTTGCGGACTGGTGAGAACAATCTGTGGGGTCACGTATCGAGTTTCGAAGCGGAATTCAGACCACTTCCACTTCCGATGTCGCCTTCGATGCCAGGCATCGATAACGCATTCAGCGCATCTTCGGTACCCATCTGCCGAGTTGAGAATCTGCGATAAGAGTTGGTTCGTGGTGATAAAAAGTGCAATGAGAGAAACCATAAGCGCGACAATGGCGACGTCCCCTTCACCTTGATCGCTCATGGTGACAAAATACCTGCAGACATGGTCAAGGAAAGGCTGAAGACGGGCATGCGAGGTCGCCCCTCATCGCTGCCTCGGATTATCGTGGTACAGCGACGAACAGCCACCAGCGTCTAGTGGGGCGCAGTTTGCAGTTCATCTTGGTTGGCTGGAATCTTGACAGAGTACAGCTCGTATCGTGAAGCTCTTGAACGCCACTGGCGAGTGTTTCCGAGGTACGGCAAGTGTGGGAGGCGTGTACGGCAGAATGGACGAAGAAAGTTGGGAGCCTCTTGGTAAGTGAGGCAATATACACTTATTTTACTGATGACAACAGAATTGCACAAAGATTCATCGTTGGAAGAGTAGCGAAGTTCGAGGTCTAGAAAACAGGTTAGCACACTTAGGGTATAGCGCCACCGTCGGGGGAAGGAAGAAGCGTGCCCTCACAGGTGCTGTAAGCCTCTCGACACCGATACGAACACCACAATTCAGCCATCGAGAATCACTACTATCGAGCAAAAAATTCGTTTGATCGTGTACTTCGCAATGGCATCTTGCGACGTTGTCTCACAATCGCACAGATGCCGCCTGTCACCCCAGGCAGGCCAAGCGCCAAGCACGAGACGTTTCGCAACCGCCCCTCCTGTTTGAGACGAACAACGTCTGTCTTCAAGACGCGCTCTCTTCGCCACAGCTTTTCCTTTCTGTCCGTTCTTTGCCTCACAAGGCTTCAAGTTTCTTTTTCATTCGATTCTCTCGCACCCGGTGTGCTTTCAACTGTACATCCTTTTCTACTTTCATAATGCCGCAAGCGTACCGAGCATTGCCTCTGGAGGAGCAGTCACAGTCGAGCCGCGACGATGCGAGTGTGAACGAGAAGTTTGAGTGGCGGGCGGAGAAGGAGACCCTAGCGCAGCGGATACGCCACGCTTCGAATTCGAATTGGGTGTGGGCAGTGCAGGCGGTTATGCTCTCGGCGTCGATAACGTTCTTTGCGCTGGGTGTGTGCATGCGATCGACAAAGCAGGCGGATGCGATACCTATGACCTTCTGTAAGGCACCGTATCGGATGGGCGACCTCGAGGGCTAACGGCGAGCAGCACCGCTCAACGAAGCGATCGAGTATCAGGTCACGCACTTCGATCTCAAGCCCATTCCAGACGGCCCCTTCGTCGGCAAGGGGCCCCAAGTAGACGCGATGTGGGAGTGGGCGACAGACGGCAGTATGATTCCTCTCCAACCCGTTCTGTAGACAACACACTAATGGGACCAGTCCCCGACACCATGGTCACCCGCGAAGAAATGCTCAAGATGAACATGGACCCCGAAGGCGCCCTCATGGTGACCGACCCCGCAACCGGCAAGCGCGGCTACCGCGTCGCCATCGAAGTCTTCCACCAGCTGCACTGTCTGAACCTACTCCGGCAAGCCAACTGGAAGGCCCACTACGAGAAGCTGGGCGGCGACACGGCTGCCGAGCCCGAAGATTTACACGGCCATCTGGATCATTGCATTGACGCCCTGAGGCAGTTTGTCATGTGCCAGAGCGATACGAATGTGTTTCCCTTCCGGTTTCCGTTCAACGACGGCGACCCATGGCCGGATTACAGCAGCCCGCGGATGTGCAGGAACTATGAGAAGGTGCGGCAGTGGGCGGTGGATCATGGGGTTGCGCAGGGCGTGGATGAACCGGAGCACTAGGGGTTGTAGGGCACTGTATATACATGGCAATATCCACTCGACGCTGCCATCATTGGAATGTGGAGACATCTGTGGAGGAGACTTTTAATTCTAAGCGCAAACCAAAGCTGCCACTGTGTACATACATATTCGATCTCGGATCACCAAGCGGCACCAAAACTCTGACTACCGATGCGGCGATCTTCATAGTGTCTTCGTTGATCTCCCTCTTAGTGTACATCCTGGGGAAGCACATGCAAACTTAGGCCTGGGATGAGAGATCCGAGTTTGGTACGTGAAGACGTGTAGCGCACGTTCGGGAGGAAGTGACCCAATGATGTCTCGCTGGAAGGACCTCGCGTTCAAGTGCATTTGCACGTCCCGCCATTCTTGAGGTGAGAGTTCGTCCAACAACTCCATCAGCCTAAATGCGGAGGCGCAAAGTCAGCTAAGATAGATTCATGTCGTGGTTTCCTGGGCTGTTTGCAATATGGGCCCAACGTAGGTAGCCTATTAAGACATATCTGGGTGGGACTCAGGGGTTACGTATGCCTGCTTGCGCGGCATGTTCGTTTCCAGAACTCTGAAGACATCAACTGCCGCTGCATGTACCATGCGAGTGTTCCAGGTAACAGAGTGTCATGGTGATTGAGGTATAGCGCTAACCTAGGCAGGACTAGTGCATGAAGCATGCACGTGAAAGCGCGTCGTCCGGCCTTGGACGCGCCGAACCCTCACCAGAACAACATCCACATTCTACACCCACAACCAGCCTCAACATGAGCAAAGCAACGATTGAGCAGGCTTTGACGGGCCTCGTTCCCACCCTGTCCGGTCCGCTTCCTCCAGAGCTCGTCGATCTTGCGCTTTCCCTCCTCGCACGCTCTGCAAGCGTCGCGCATTCACTGAAGCCTGATGAAGAGATCGCGCGACCGTATGCATGCGCTCAGATAGCATGCGAAAGGTGCATACGCAAGCTTACATCATCCCATCACATATACTGACTACTGCTAGGCTAAAGAAGCGCCTGAATCTCCCCGCCATCACTCCCCGGCCGCCGTGTCCCCCACGAATCTACAAAAAGCTATACGGCTACCTTGAGAGTGCCCTTCCCGCCCCCGTTGCGACCCGCGAGCCTCAGACGCCTCGTAAAGGCGACAGGAGCGCTCCGGTCTCTGCACGAACCACGCCAAAGACGCCGAAAACTCCGCTTAGCGCTAAGGCGACACCGAAGAGCATCCGGAGGGATGCAGGGAAAGACGTAGAACCGCCGGAGTGGGCTGCACCTGCTATTCGCACTCTTTTGAGGGCGTTCGAGTATCCGAATGCGGCGGGAAATATCTATACCGGCATCGAGGTCGTCCTTCCGCTGCTAGCGCGCATGTCAGACGCGGCGGCGGAGACACCCAGTAAACGACCGCACCGTGCTGCTCCCGCCCAGGCGTCATCAGCGGAATTTCCCGAGAGCCGCATCCTCGGACTCATAGCAGTAATCATGTTCTTCGTCCTTTCACGAATGCTGGACCAAGAAATCACGCCCGAGCAATTCATAGAGTGGCGTGAAAAGGCGGTAGCTACGCTGCTCAAGACACCGGCGGGGAAGGACATCTCTGAAGCCGAATTGGGTGCAGAGATCGACACATTGATGCCTATGGCGCAAGAGGAAGGCTGGATCCGGATGGAGTGGTTTTTGAATGTCCTCCCCCCAAGTGTTGACGAGATGGAAGGCGTAGAAACGACAAATGAAACAGCCGCCGTAATTGCTAATGGGAGTCGCAGCTTACGCGACGGTGGCAGCAGCTACATAGGGCTAGGGACGATGATGCAAGACGCTACTGATTACCTAGGCGAGAGACAGCGCGAAGATTACAAGAGGTGGAAGGCGAGCATCATGGCGCGTGTCGAGGCCATCGAGGCGTCGTAACATGGATACAAGTATTCATATCACAATTGGGTGTATTCCGCTTTGGTCCATACACTCACCGTGAGTAGTTCTCGGATACGATATGCTCATCATGAGCTAAGACACGCGATCATCACCATATTATCTCCTTTATTGCACACGCTGCATCATGCTGAACCTTACAATGGCCATGAGATACTCAATTATCTCTTGACACGCACTCGCTTGCCGCGACGACAGCTCCAACAAGCTCCCTTAATGCATACACCCACCATACCTCCTCGCCTCAAAATCCCGCAACGCGATCTCTCTCTTGGTCAAATTCCCCGCATCCGTCTCCAGCGGATAGCTCGACGGAAACGTGCCATTGCGAATCGGCACGAGCGTCCCGTTGAGGATGCCCTGCATAAACTCCTTGTAATGCCCCACCATGTCGATCATCTCCTGCTTCGACACGACTTCGTGCGCAGAGTGCGCCGTAGCAATCGACCCGACGCCCAGCAGCAACTTCGTGTTGTTGATCGTCCACGCTACAAGGTCAGTGCCGTACGGCATGATCTTCTTCGGCAGCCAGCCTTCAATGACGTCCATAGCGAGCGGGTTCGACGATGCAGATGTGCGGGAGAGCATGATGTTGGAGACGTTGCCGAGCTGGGTGGTTATGGTGTCCCAGATTTGCTTTGCGGGGACGCCGACGCGGGCGTTGACGATGGCCTCGGCGCGGGCGGCGACTTGGTTGGGGATGGTGCCGCCGCGGATGGAAGAGAGGGATAGCGTGGTGTTTCCGCTGTGGGGCAGTGTTAGAAGCCCCCATTCTTTTTCTTCACAAAGCCGCGTAGCGAACTCACTGGAAGTCATCGTAAGGGAACACGTTCGTCAGGTTCAGCAAGCGCGGCAGGAAATCCATTATCTCCAGAATGGCGTTGCGCCCGTACTGCGGGACGGACGAGTGCGCCGTGTCGCCGACCGCTGTTACGTTGATGTTGATGGAGCCTTTGTGGCCAGTTGCTTGGTACGATTCGGTGGGCTCGCCCGTGAGAATCCATTCGGGTGTGTAGGTGAGCGATTCGACGAACGTGCGCATCCCGTCGCCGTACTGCTCTTCGCCTACGTCGTACATCAGGCACACGTCTCCCTCTTTGAGGACGCCGGCGTCGCGCAGTTCGAGGAATGCGGTGACCTGGCACGCGATGGAGCCTTTGGCGTCGTTGGCACCGCGGCCGAAGACGTCGGTGTCGGTGTCGGAGGGTGGGTACCACTGCCATGTTGTCAGTTCCGGGTCGCGCGACGGTACGCGGGATACGACAAGACAAAACTATCCTTGTGCTGCTTTGACATTGCCTGGGAGAGGCTGATGCCGACGAGGCGCTGGGTCTGGCATATAATGGGCACCTCTATCATAATTCCGCCATCACACGAGGGGCCTCTTCCAAGAGCTATCTCTCAGGTGTGTGTCACAAATGATGGTGCCCTCCAAAATGGACTTACCGGCGGGACAACATCCGTATGAGAGTTCAGAATCAACCTGCACGTACTATTCGACCCAATGTACGCAAGAATATTTTGTCTTTGCACGTTATATCTACCATGCATTAGTCTCACTCCCCATCCCAAGCACCCAAGCCAAATCCACTCACGCCAGAATTGGATTCTGCACCGGCTGCAGCGCAACCGTTAGGCCCTTATCCTTCAAATACCCAGCCAAGAAGTCCACCATCGGCGTTTCGAAACCCGACGTAGAATTCTGCTCTAGCATCCGCCAGTGCAGAGACAACAGTTCTGGATGCTGCAGCGATAGATTCCCGCCGCTGCTTCCGCCGTCTTGCCCCGCGGACAGGGGATCTGTGGACGCTACACCACCGATACCGACGGTGGAGAGTACATAGCTTAGCAAAACGAGACTGCGCATTTTGAAAGCCTCATGCGCAGCGAAGTCCAGCGCTCAGCATAGTAATGCAATCGGGCCGCCGACATTGGCGCGCAGAACTTTATTAGCTCTTCGGAGCATATCCGCTGATGACGCAGTACCCTGGGGGCATGCAAGTGACGATGCGGGATACGCATTCTTTGGCGGTTGCGTCGACGTGGGTGGGGGCTTGGTGATATTGGCTGGTACCCCTCTCGCGGGGCTCAATCTCCGCCCGTGCTGGAAGCGGCATGCCCAGATGCAGAACAACTAACGGATGAGGTACAGTCGATGGCCGCGTGCATGCTGCGCGTAGGGCATGATAGCCTACTTAGGCATGACCGATAGAGCTAACGGACGGGCGTCAAAGTAGGTCGGAGAAGGAGGTGTGGTGCGCCGCAGATATGACGCAATGGATCGTCGGCTTGGCCCCTCGGGTTGCATGGTGTGGTGTTGAGTTCGGGAGGATGACTTTAAATGTCGAGATGGACGCGTTAGGTCATGATGGAAGAACGGCGCGAGTGGCAGAGATGAGGGTCATTCAATGCCAGATCACGCCCGGGAACCTTGCAAGATGGACGTGCACGTGACATTGCTCCCCCCATGCCAAACACATAACATTTGATCGTACAATTTGCACGAGATCCGTACTTGCAGACCGAATTTCTAGGTTGGTACGAGGATTTAGTACGGTTATATGATATGGCATCATGTATTAGCTAATTGGATTATATTTTACGCTATAGCAGATTACGTTAGCTGTAGCGCATTTTTGCAGAAGCTTCCTTTCACGGTCACGAGCAGGTCGGCATTCCAAGTTTTAAGAGCTCGACCGTCCACCCATTCCTTTCCTCGTGGTCTGTTCAGGTCGGTAACGACGATAAAAGAGACTCCTCCTTGGGTCATAGGCCGGCAAAACGCTCAACGCGTTCGCTGACATTGTTCTTGGAGGCCTCCTTCAGCCCGCGTAATGCTTTCCCTCTTTGTAGACTGGTGCCAGCCAAGCGACCAATTAGATACAATGATTTTGCTTCAGCTTCGCACTCTTATTGGCTGACCAAGTACGTGACGGAAAAGTAAAGCGCAGGCCGAAGGTACAAAGGAGGGGCCGCACGGTCCACTTCCGTTCTTCGTCCCATAGTCTAGCCCCGCACTGGCTAGATCGATGCCGTCCAACAATCACGACTATGCCAGCACACGTGAACCGTACCGGCTTTACACAGTTAACGAATAATGGCGCTAGGGACGGACCGTACCGAGCCAAGTAACGTAAATCGCCCTCGGTCTGGACGGTAAAACTGACATGACACAGCACCGCCTTTGTGCACGGCTTAAGAGGACATCCAAGGCAGTCAGGTTCAGGTTCTCCTTTATCGTCGTTACCGACCTGAATAGATCATACGTTAACTAGTACAAATAATAATATATTAATTATAATAAAAAGGCGTACTAAATAAAAATATAAAGAGCGACTTTCTGCTAGGGCAGAGATAATAAAAATAGAAAAGATATATTAAGTAATAGTAAAGGTAAATACTAACTATAATACTATAAAGGATAGTAATTCCCTCTCCTAGGGTTATTACCGTAACGTTACACAACTTTAGACTAACTATTTAAACTTTTACTATATTACGTAATTAATTAACTCTTAATAAGCTTTTTATATAGTAATTATAATGACTTTTCTGCTACCGCTAATAACCTATAACCTTTTTAATAGTAATTAAAACTACTTTTTATAAAATCTTTTAATCCTCTTATAATAATTATTAACTTTTTAATAGTAAGCTCCTACACGACTGCCTTATAGTACTATAATATATTCTTTTTTTATTATTTATTTTACTTCTACGCGTACGTATATCCCCGCGCCTAAATAATTTTAACTATTTTAATAAGCTTTTTTTACTAAAGTTTTACTTCTTTTACTATTTTAAAAAAGTTTTTTTTTTTATTATTAAAGTATTACTATTACTACTATTACTACTACTACTACTACTACCGCCGCCGTTCTCTATCTTAGATAAAAGAGTATAACTCTTTTTTTACTATTTTTTTATAAATTTTACTATATCTTTATATAAGTAAAATTAAATTTTATAGTCTTTATAGGTATTATTAAAATTAAGAATTATATTTAGCTTAAGTAAGAAGAGGTATATTAGAATTAAATTAGAATTAAAAATAACTTTAACCTAAAAATTTTTTAGTTTATTAAATAGGCTAACTAGTCGTATTATATTAAAATAAAAATTAAAGTAGTTTTTAACGTAATCTAGTTAGTTATTACTATTAATAAAAGTTTATATTATATACTATAGATTATTCGGCTTAATAATTAGACACTAGAATACTAATATTATAGATATAATAATAATAATAAAAGATTTTTAGAGTTTAAGTATATAATATTTATAGGAAGGAGAAAAAACTATTATATTTACTATTTTAAACGCGCTGTGTGTTAAACGCGCTATATACAACCTATAGTTTTACCTAAGACGACGACCTATAAATACTCTATTAGTTACCTTCTTTCTTTATAGGAACGCACTCTTACTATAGATAAATTATTATCTTATAGTTATTATCCTAATATTATTACCGCTACTATCTAATAAATCGTTTATTAAGTTATCGCTCTACTAGCTATAATAGAATTCTAAAAATTTTATATTTAATAGACTCTAGTTATAGCGCCTCTATTTTACTTACTTATATTAAGTAAGGACGTAGTGTACACTAAGTCGATACTGCTCCTATAGATAAATATAAAGAAATAAAGAATAGTAATTTATAAAAATATTTTATTTAATATTATTTCCTTTACTAATATCTTAAATATAACTTAAAAGCTAATAGCTATATTTAATACTAAATCTAAAGTAAAGATTATAATAATTTTTATTATCTATAATATTATAAATAATTTATTTAACTACTATAAGTATACGTAAATTACTAGTATTATTAAAAATAATAAATATATAAATAGAAAAAGTAAAATTATTAGTAAATATATAAAAGCTAAACTACAGGCTATTAAAGAATAATAAAAGCTTAAGCTCTTAAAACTATATTTTAAAATTTTAGAGGAGTAAATCTATACGTTTACTTATTTTTATTAAAAAGATTTTTTATTTATATAAATAGAAAGAGATTCTTTTTATAAAAATAATTACTAATATATTTAATATTAACTTTTTCCTCTTTAAATAATTATTAAAAAAGTATAATTATTAGTGCTAAAAAAAATAATCTCTCTTTAATAGGGTAGGCTATAAAAAAGAGAATTAATAAATATACTAATACTATATAGATCTAAAATCTCCTAAATATAAATAAGTAGTATAAAAATAATAGTAATAATAAAAAAATAAATTAATAATAAGTTAATTAAATAAGTATTAACTTTATATATAATTATACGTAATATTAATAAAGCGATATAACAGCTCCGTATTAAAGAGCGTCCAAGGCAGTCGTGGGACGATAGCCGAGAAGTGAATAACAAGGACGCAGGAATTGTGATGTTGAGCAAACGAAAGATCGTCAAGTTCTTCTCCAGACGCAACCCCTTAGCCTCGACCGCCGACGGGACCAGCGAGGAGCGTCTTGCTGAGGTGTTCTGGGCCGACGCAGGGACACTAAAGCTTTGTGGGAAAGAGCAATCTAGTTACTCTAGGAGTTAAGTTATCATTCTCTGCGTTCGGCGCTTCTTTCGGTGTGTGCGATACTTGAGATGCAAGCGTCATTTACGTCAGATCGTGGTGACTAATGGGTTAAGATCCGCAGTAAGATATAGGAGGGTCTTTTAATTACTAAAATCTAACGCGCGACGTGTCGGTTAAGAGCTAACCCCACCCCTGCCACATTCTTTGTAAGACGGAGCAAGCTCTATCAGTTAGCCAGCTGTATGTCTGAGAGAAGCGCGCCCAGATGCACATCACGGGAGCGGGCCGTCGCGGGTCTAAATGGGCCGGGAAGGGTCGTATCAGCGGGATCGCAGTGCGCTAATAGAGTAATTGGGCGGACCAGAGAACTAAATCGTATGGACCCGAGTCACCTTCTTTCGATTGCTGCATGCTGCCTCCAAAAGAAGGGTGACATGGCCTAGTGATGGATTGGTCTCATTGGTCAGGTGCTGTTCAGGTCGTTAACGACGATGGGGGAGAACATGCTGATAACCTGGGCAAGCGGGCATTGAGTGGTAGTAATGAATTGCTTAGGAAGAGTGGCTAGACCCATGTCCTCTTTTCTTCTAGATGCTCCATCGCATTTCGTGTTCTCCTCCGCATGCGGCATGTTGGCGCAGCCTATTTCCCTCCCAGCCAACCACAAATCTGGGAATAATTGTGCAAAGCCCAGTGCTGCGGTCCGAACAGAGGAAGCAGGCAGCTTAGTGGATAACTCGTCCCCTGAAAATTTGCATAATCCTGTTTCCAGTACGTGAGGTACGCCAGGACTTCGTCCAAAAGCACATAATCCTGCTTGTGCTCCGACCAGCCCACCGATCTATACGAAGGAGCTTGTTTTTATTCTGTACTGTTCAGCTACAGTGCACAGACCACAAACGCCGAATACCCAATAAAACGAGCTCCTTCGTAAACTCATCGAGATAAAGAGGTCTAGGCGAAAGAGGTGCAGAATGAAGGAGTGCTTAGTAGAGAAGGCATGAGGAAGTGAATCAAGATCGGCGAAGGAGATAAAGTGAAGCAAGAGCATGCGTGTCTCGGAGTCTACTAAATTAACGACGAAATATTTCAAATTCAGAAGAAGGAATGCGGCAAGACTGCTTACTTAGTAACAATTAACGAGAGAAGCAATTAATGGTGTGGTTGCACTCTCGTTGATTGCAATTCGGGATAGCGAAGTGACGTGGTACCTGCACAACTGTCAGGTTGATTCGGGAATATACGGGAGAATACAACGTATTGAGGCAAGGTGTTTTTATTAGCTAGGTGCAGGATACCCATCTGCGGTGCATGCCAAGGCGGGCTCCAGTCACAACAGCCGGTGGGTGCTGATAAGGATGGGGATATCATTAATGCGCGTACAAAAAGTACGAACGTAAGCGACGTGTTCGGCAGCAGTTTCTGCTGTCGGGTTAGTAGATGCCAGCTGGTCGCAGTACCCTACCCAAGAGTACGGATCATGCAGAATGGTGCAATATCACTTGTCCATCTTCTCCTTCACCCTGTGTCTCTTAAACTACTATAAGTAACAACTCACCATTTTTTTCTACCTCGTAGTATTGCGTCGGTCAATCGTGTAAGAAATAACTGGCTTCATTTTTCTCCCTTGTTTCAGATGGGTTCCGAGACAATTACCTGCTGGAGTGACGGATGGCAAAAAGGTTCTGCATACAATATCTCCTTGCATCAGTATAATTGCAGTTTTTATCCGTTCTGTGACTGTCCACAATTACGGGCTGATCTGGACATTGCAGGAAAAGGTGTGAGTATGAAAAGTCCCCCCGAGACATTAACATGTCCTGTTTTGGATAATTATCGACGGCTGACTTGGCTCTATTGCTGTTTGCAGGTAATTTTCGCATTTATCACATCTGCCGCCCTGACACTTACGGCCACGATTTTATGTCTCGCTGTTTCAAGGCAAAGCAAATACCGCGAAAATGACATCGAGTACTCCACTTATAACTGGGTTGACGAATGTCTTCGGAAGGTAGTTTGTGACAAACTACGATCCAGGATATCCAAAGGCCCAATAATAATTGACCTAGATCTTCTAGGTTTATGCCTTAAGGATCTAGTCATAGCTCTAAGCGACCAGCAGCTAGTCACTGGAATCGCGATGCTGGTTGCAGCGATCAAGAAGCTATACGACCGCCCGACCGAATCTATCAGCATCTATCACTTCAGCATTGTCACTGACCTTGCTTGGTTCAGTTCTAACACGCACATGCTGTCGCTGCTCGTGGTGCGAAGCTTCAGTGACACCGTCAAGAACGAACCTACTGTCACCCGGAGGAACGACAGGATCTCCAGGAACACAACTAATCCTAAACAAACGTGGTGGTTCAGGTTGCCTTGTCAGATCCGCCTGGTTCTCATGGCCGTCTTAGCTTCTCTCCTTTTATACTGCTGCTGGATAACCGGCTACGACAGCTGGGAAGATGATGGAACGTGCCCAACAGCGTGCACTATACCTTATAAAAAGGGCGGCATTCCTCTACGTTGGACCATTGTTAACTTTGCCTTGATTTTATTCCACTACCCGCTCGCAATGGCTATGCTCATCAGGGAGTTTAGCGTCTTCTGGTGGAACAATCGTCGCAAGGTAATCAATGACTGGGATCTCAGTGGATCTCATCAAGTCCGCTTTAAACGAAACCCCGGGAAAACTATCTGGTATTGGACATGGTACTTCTTAAGCTCAGAATGCGTGGGTGTTCTGGAGCAGATGGCTTGGTTTGTTCTCGGTGTATACGGGACTTTGAATGACCGAAATTGGGGACAAGAGATTATGTCGTCAGAACAAAGAGACGCTGAGAATAAACTGGGCTTTGGTCAGCTTGTTCCGCCCTTTCTTCTGGGGTTACCTCTGCTGCAGTTCTTGGAATCTTATACCGGTATGCTCCAGTATCAATAAGGCGATTGTGTCTGATTTCGAATTCTAACTTTAACGACAGCTCGGCGTTATGAAAAAGAGCGACTGCGGGAAGAGCGACCGCCGGAAAATATTCCACTTCAGGTTCTACCTTGGCGGGCTGCTACGGGGCGTGGTAGAGATTGATGCCTGGTTCCGTTAATGTTGGCTTTCAAGTTTTCCGACTCCCGCGATTTATTTCTTGGGCGCTTCCATTGTGGTTGCTTCCAGGTAGGGCTTGGTAACTATTTAACTACAGACTTATCCCTGTCTTGTAGGCTCAGGAACTTTACGGGTGCACCTTCTATGACTCCTCAGAATGCGCACAGCATTTTGCTATGACTCTTCATTGTATGTTGAGGATCCACCGAACCAAACTTCCCGGTACCATCCCCACGAGGACGGTGTCCGCGACGACCTTTATGGGTGCACTTTCACCAAGCGAAAGATTCTTGTTCTAGTTCTTCCCTTATACGCGAAGAACCCCGCCCCATACAGAAGTACTAATGCTATGCGCAAGTATATCATTACTCCTTCTAGGCTTGGGCAATGCCTCTTCGAAGTTGACTAGACGCTGTAGAGCTCTGCATATCTACCCTTCGGCTGTCCGCCTACAAAGACTTGTGCCGCCGCGTTCATGTCTTCAGCAGTGAAAGCCGGCTTTGCCGGTAGTGAGCGGTTTACTCTTCGCAACAACAGCTCAGACAGCGTATATGTCCCTTCTCCGCTTTGGATGTGGTCGAGAGCCATCGGCACGTCCATCATCACACCCCACACGGCCACCATCGCGTAAGCATACAGATGATGATGCTTGTGCAGTGGTAACGTTTCGACATAGTCCGCACACATCAGAAGGTTCTTTGCGAGGCGGAACATCTCATCGGTCCTCGGTCCAAAACTTGGCCGGAAGGGAATCCCTAGCGCGGTCATGTTGTCGGCTTGGACGTCACTTGATACGTATAGATCATGGAGGCCCTGTTCTAGCCTGAGCAGAGACAGGCGATTTGACCAGTAGTACACAAGTGCCTCGAAATCATGGACTGAGGAAAATCGCAGGCTGTGGCGGAGGGGCGAGGTAGCATCTGGATCCGTGGAGGAGCGAACCGGGATATTCTGCAATAGTCGCTCTTCAACCCGAGGATCCTGGAGTCTAAGAAGTGACGCGGAGAGTCTCAGCGCATCGAACAGCAGCGGATTCTGCGGAGACGGTTCGACCCGCAACGAGCGAGCGAGCCCCACGAGCCGCGGAATGCGGATGAAGAGCTCGCTGCCAAGAGCCTTGAGCTGGGCCCGACCACTGTCGCTATGTCCCGCTCTCTGGTTTGCAAAGTACGCTCGAGCAACGCCCTCGAAGGGCGAGGATGTCCCCTGGATACACGCTATGATGGAAGCATCGCAAACGTGGAAGTCGAAGATATCTCTCGCAAGCTGCGTGACTGGATAGGTTGCAGGCCTTGCCGATAAAATCGCAGCCAATCCTTCGACGTGGTGTCGCGTCGGAATGCCATGCTTCTTCACAACCCCCTCGAAGGGAGCCAATAGTGCCGTCGACGCAAGTAGGTCATCGTTCGGCTCTCCGTGTGACTGCTTGATGCTCGCTTGCACGGCATTGAGTGCGAGCGATAGGGCTTGAAAGCAGTCGCCGGAAGTAAGTTTGGGTACGCCTCGGGCGTAGGCGCACGCAGCGACGAGGGCTTTAATGGACAGATCTAGTGCCCGCGTGTTCCCGAAGTGGCCTGGCAGATGTCGGAACCATTCCTCTTCGACCTTCTCGCTTCGAATCGTATCGACCGCTCGGATGATGATGACGGTCTCGGTCGACTGGGGTGTGTGAATCAGCAGTGTCTGTCCATTCCAGCACACGGTATCTCCCGGGTTCAGCGGTAGATCGTTTGGAGAGGGCAACCTCGTCCGAGAAACAGCAGAGCTGTTGACTGCTTGTCCCTCATCCGGTCCAGTAGCTAGCTGAGTACGCGCTGCCGTCCGTGACGGAAGCTCAATGACGACGCGCGAAACGATGTCGCCGGTCCTCACTGGTCGAGGAACGGCTGCAGTAGTCGAACTACTTTCGGAGCCTGGTCGACCTAAGACTGTCTGCCGGACTATACATGGAACCCCCAATCTCTTGCATCGGTAGCAGGGCGTCTGAATGGCCCGGAGCTCTCCCGGATCTGGAGTCTCGACTTCGCTTGGTAACTCGCACCGAATGCGCCTCTCACGACAACCAAGGCAGATTAAGCGGGAATATGCGCCTCTTGGTCGCTTCGAACCTCCCGTCCTTGGTTTCGGCATTCTGACTGACAAGTTTTGCAGCTTCCTAAACGACCAAGTCGTTTGTAGAACGAACTTTTTAGCGGACAGGGGGATATGCTCTTTACTATGACCTCCTATCTACCATAGGTACCCACTGCAGTTGAGCTTTCAACGTGCTCACAAACTGCAGCATGTTCGCAGTGTAGTATTACGACGTTGGAGGGCTTAGCCGAACGAAAGCCCTAAAACCGCTAGTTGTGCGAGACGGCGCTAGCGGTACCCTGTACGTTGACAAGGGTAGCGCGGAACGACGTATCGCGCTGAGGCTCAGCCTCACCTAACCACGTACCTCAGGATGGTAGACGCCTTTCCTCAAGCCGAACCTTCGTGTTGGACCGGCCGATGAAAAGACTACTAAAGTGCTTTGACCTATCAGTGGAGTCGGTTTCTAAGGAGCAGCATCTGCCTTTGTAAGGCATGGTTCGTTGCCTAGGTGTATAAGCGGACGCCATATATAACTGGTAATACCGTATATATATAATCACTTTTAACTGCCATCTGAAAGTCATCTCACTTCTCACTGAATGCTTTGATAGTACAACACCGGTCGGATCGAACCTCATTGTTACCGAACCGTGCATTCAATCGCCTTTCCTGTTCCGAATACCGTGTCCTCACATCGAGAGCTCGTCTCTGTGTGGATACAGAACAAAGCTACTCAATTGTCCGGTCCCAAGCCCAGGTCTCAGTCGCGGCATTCGCAGAGATGACATACATACGTTCGATATTTCTCCTCTTCCTCGCCAACACAACGGCAGGCTACCTGGTCCCAAACCCCCCTGGTAGATACAATGTCACATTGACGACTGGGACACTCATCGACTACACCCGCAATGAACCTAATGCCACTGCGCCATCGCCTCGAGCACTGATGCTCTCGGTCTTTCAACCCGCGACGTGCGCATCCCCTGTGCCCGTCTCCTACATGCCCAACCAAACCGCCGAATTCCAGGGGCCTTTCCTCCAAACACAATTCAACATCTCGGCCGACCTTACACCCCTCTTCATGGAGGCGCGCCTGCCAGTGTGTCCAGAAACTCCCCACAGCTGCTCCTCCCTAGACGACCGCCCTATCCTGCTCTTCTCCCCCGGATACGCCATCCCCCGCCTCTACTACAACGTCCTCGCCTCCGCCATCGCCAGCGAAGGCTTCACGGTAATCACCATCGACCACCCCGAAGACGCCAACATCATCACCTATCCCGACGGCCACGTCGTCTACGGCACCGCCCCGACCGATCCTACCACGCACGACTTGGCGCGGTACGCGATCCCCCGCGCCGCCGACGCATCCTTCCTCATCGACCAGCTGCGCAACGCGACCGCCATGGCGGCGCTGCTTCCGCGCCGCGGGCCGCGCCCCTTCCCGACGGACCGCGTCGCCATGCTGGGCCACTCCGAGGGCGGCGTCGCGGCTGTCCTGGCGGCCGGCCAGGACGCCCGTCTCCGCGGCGCGATCAACTGGGACGGCAGCATCTTCAACGCGCTGCCTCCGTCGGGCGTGTCCCAGCCAGTGCTGTACGTGTCCGAGGCGAATGCTACGGATCCGACGTGGGTGGCGGCGTGGCCGCAGCTGAAGGGTCCGAAGCTGTGGATCGAGGTCGCGAACACGACGCACATGAGTTTCGCGGATGCGCTCACGCTGCTGGAGGCGAGCGGGCAGGACGCGGGGGGAGGGTTCGCGGGGGGATGGCTGGGCTCGATCGCGCCGGGTAGCCTGGTGCGGATTTTGGCGGCGTATACGGCGGCGTGGATGGATGGGGCCGTCACGGGCGAGGTTGGAGGGGCGTTGCTGCAGGGGGAGGAGACGGATAGGTTTCCGGAGGTATCGACCGTGACGAAGAGCGGGTTCTGAAAATGGTGCGGGAGGTCTCGCTCTGCGCCTCTGCATCTGCCTCATACGCCCACGGCACTTGGACGACATTTTGTTGTCCCATCTATTTATAATTGTAACCTCCTGCGTCGTACGCCGACCCTTAGTTATTAGAGTTATTATTATCTCTTTAAAATTATAATCTTTAGTTTTATAAGTAGGGAATAAAATTAGTAAAAGAGTTCTTTATTTATGATAAAGATAAACGAAAACTTAAGATTTTATATATATTTTATTTATTGTATTTATAAATTAATAGAGTTTTACTATTATACTTTTTTTATTATAAATATTAAAAAGGATATTACGTAGAAAAGTAAAATATTAGCTTTTAACTTAATAAAATTTATTATTTTAATCTTTTATAGTGCCGTATTTAAAGATTTAAAAAAAAAATTTTAGTTTCTTTTTTAGTAGTATATTATAGAGTAGTAAAAAAAGCTATAGAATTTTTTTTTTTTAATATTTTTATTATATTATATAAAGAGAGGTAAAGTATAGCGTTAAGACACTAGTCTAAAAAAAGTATAAGCTAAAAAAAGTTGTTCCCCTAGATATAGTTAAAAAATAAGCGTATATAAGGATTGTAAAAAATATTTTTAATTTAGTTAGATTCGAACTTGCAGCCACGGCGTGTGGCTTGACATGTGGCTAGCTATTTTTATTATATAGTATTATTTTATAGTATATTAGAAAGATCGCGTAGTTTCGCTACCGTTGAAGCTTCGAGCCAGCAATGCCTTTATCAATCCAAGTCAGGAGCGTGGATTCTAGGGCAGTATATGTTAAGATAGGCCTTAGATAAGAGCTCTGATTCCTTTTTTTCTTATGCTCCGCTGTAGATGTAGACCCGCTGCTGAACAATAGCGAAAACGAGACAGAACAACATGAAAATGGAAAACGCCCTCAAGATACGGTCGATGGTAGCCATCACTTTCCTGACTTAGATACCTCAACTGGGTGCTCTCGAAGGTAGCGAGCCACACCTATCCTGCGAGAATGGCGGGACGCCGTTGATATGGGCGACGTGTAGGGGGGCGGACGGGGGGTCGCGAAGTTCTTGATGGAAAAGGGTGTGGATGCTGAGCAGAGGCATCGGAATGGCTATAGTGAGTTTCGTTTCTGCGTCCCGGCATAAGTGGACAGTGGCAAACTGACTTTTGCGTAGCTGCGCTCTCGCTGGCGAGCCATTTCTGCCATGCGGAGATTGTGGAGCTACTTCACCAGCATGATATCCGACGGGGATATAAGGATAGTTGATCTATACTACTCAACTGTCGTCGCTGTCATATCAACAAGGAAAAGGACTTGAAGAGCACAGCGTTCTCGTCCGTTCTTGCAAAATGCAAAGGCCTAGAATCCAACGCCATGGTAAACCTCGTTGACACTTGGGGATAGTCCAGACATGCCCAGCATGTTAAACCGGGATTGGTGGTGGCACGCACGAATCGACAATCTCCGCGTAACGGCCTCCGTGCTTCTGGGCTGCTTGTTAGATATTCGAGGTATTTAGCGTGGTAAACCCAATACGGTAAGAGAGTATTTCATAGCACCGGCGTGTCTGCTCTTCCCATCACCGCTTGGCAATTCCAACGTAGCATGACGTACGCACATGGTGACGTATCAGGACACGGCCCTCAAGCTTGTCCTACTCATGCGCCTATTGGCTTCGCTGGGAGCGTCAACAGCGGCTGCTCGTCGACGAAGTGGAGATCCTAGTGGAAAGCTCCAGCGAGTAAGAAAGGGTACCCTCGCCCGCCAGCAGCACTACTAAGCGAGCAAGGCGAGATGCCCGCGCCGACGTAGCACTTGGAGAAGATTACCATGGTCTGAAACCGCACGAAAGCTGGGGAAGATGCATGCGGTGGGACTCGTTGCTGCCTTGGATGTCGTCTACAGGGAGGGAGAGCTTAACCGTACTTGTCCGGCGTGGTCGCATGAACAATTGTGACACTGCGACAGTCCATCAGCGAAGATGAGAAGGCATGCTTGGTATTCGCCATGTCGTGTCTCAGACTTCACGGAGAGGGATACAGGTCGGAGTGGGCCCTCAGCTTTGAAATCACGGCTTTCTGGCTTGCCACTATCACTGCGTTCCCTCACTGCGTTGTCGCTTTTGGACGAAGTCCTGGCGTAGCTCTTGTACTTGACAGGTCGGGGTGAGCACCCACACGCTGTGCCCTAAAAGGAAGGACGGAAACCACCGCCCCGTGTTCGCAGCGGCGAGCCTTGAGCTTATTTCGACTACAGTTGCCGTCTGGCGATCGCCAAGGGCAATGCGACGGAGATGGGATGACGGACACGGTCGTTTCAGTAGGCCATTGGCCGAGTGTTTGGTAGGCGAGCGCATCCACCAATCCAATGTCCGCGGAAGCGACGAAACATTGTTGTCGGAAACGAGCTGTTTGGGATATATTGGGAGCGCGGCTCCAAGAGAGCCTCAGACAAGGCCAGGAGTTTGGCGGAGGGACAGATCAAAGATGGCGAGCAGTTTCACAATGCGAGATCCAGCTAGAGAATGCGACGGGCAAAATCCCTACCATGATGGCTGCAGCGTGAGGGGACTGGGCTACACATGGCAAGGTGTCCCGCAGTTCCTCTTGACTCGGGCCTACGAGGATCTGTCGAAAGAGGTTGGCTTGACGGGTGGATGTCATTGGAAGGGCGACGCGTTTGGTGTATTGCTCGCGAACTAACGCCTCGGCAAGGTTTGTCAGTGCAACACGTCCGGGTGCTTGGGACGTAGCAGCACGAAGCAATTGTTGACGCGCGTTGTCAGCCACCGCACGGAAGAAATGTGACGTTGACAACGGCCAGAGATTCATGGCATGAGAAGAATGAAACGGATGTATAGTGAATGCAAGCGGCCCCGTAGCATCTTCTGTACCTACCCATGTCGTGGACAGGGTCTGATAGTTTGCCGAGGGTCTGTGGCGGTGTGCGCAGTGCACGGAGATTGGTCAGATGAGATTCTAGGGGGGTTGTTATCGATGAGCAGCCGTGCGGACCACGGGAAGAGATGAAGCTCTAGATGAAGAGGAAGAAGTCGACGTTTGACGTTGTGTTGGGCGGGTTGAGGCGGCGAGCGGATCTGACACGGGCGTTGTCATCCATTGTGGCAGGCCAAACCATGGCTCTGGCCCGTCCATCGAGATGGACGTCGACGTGGATACCCCTTTTCACGTGAGGCGTTACAGGGCGCTAGATGGGCCCAAGGCATCGGCCAAGGTTCATCAGCATGCGTTGCCGGGGTGCTGGATGGGGATAGGCGGCCTTTGGATCTTCAATAAATCGGGCGGACGTTTTCGTAACCCTGCAACGTGGTGCAGACGGAGCGCGTCGCCGGTGCTCTCGCGCTGGACGGCATGCAATGTGCGCAGTGGCGCAACGCGTGGCGAATACAGAGTTTGAGCGTGCGGGTGGAATCCTGGCCGGCGATGATGCGCAACGGAGGCGGCTCTCGTGATGGCGCGCGAGGGCGGGCAGGTTGGGAGGGTGGAGCCGGTGCGATGCTGGGCGGGCAAGGGTCTCGTGCTCGAAAACGGCCATCAGCAGCAGCGCCGCCCGCCATTCGCCCGCCAGGCCGCGCTAGGCGTGCTAGCAGGGAGCTTGGGCCGCCGAAGTGGTGAATGTCGAAGCAGGCCCGAGTTGTGCAGAGGCTGGCAGAGGGCCGGGACGAGGACGATGGTGTTGTACGTCCGCCGAAGAAGCAGGCAGACGGAGGCGCTCGAGGCGGGCGGGCAGAGACACAGGCCGCTCGATGGCTCTGCCCAGGTACAGCTCGTATGGATGCGATGACGAGGGGTCCTGCAGAATGATACCAGGAGCTGCGGGGCAGCCCAGCAGGCAAATGGGAGCTTGTGGATGCGAGCGCGGCAGAGGCCGCCGTTTTCCACGTCTCGTGAGGGCACCGGCGGTCATGCGATCAGCTGCAGCGAGAGGGGAGCATTATCAATGCCGTCGGCCTGCTTAGAACGCTTCGTTTCTGGACGGCGTGCGGCTGCAGGCCAAGGTTGGCTTCCCGACGGCAACAAAGGCAGCTATGCACACGGCATAACGCAGTCGAGTCGCGTTAATTCGACGGCGTGATACCGCGGGCGGGTCTGCGGCGGCTGCAAAGTGCAAAGGACGTGCTGGGAGAACAAATTTCGGCACATCCCTGCAGCGCCCCTAGCAACGGACCCTCGCACCTTAAAACACTCGCAGCCCGTTCGTGGCGTGCCTCTCCTCCCTCACTCTCTGCCTCCCAACCTGTGCTCGCCGTCACATTCGAGCCTTCTTCGCAGAAGCTGCCCCCTCCCCCTGCCGGCACAGAGCCATTTTCTTTCCGTACGTCTTTGTAATTCACCGCGAGCTTGCCTCCAGCCCCCACGTCCCTTGCCCTCTCCGCCGCGTCATCCCGTCGCCGTTCTACCCGCACATTTGCATCAAAAAAAAAACTCCTAAACCACGACCATGTCCGCCGCCGTAGAACACCCGCTCGTCGAGCCCGAGAAGTCTGCTCCTCTCCAGGAGGCCAACGCTGCCGAGACGCAACCCGAGGCCGCCGCTCCGGCAACCGAGGAGAAGCCCGCCGAGGCTGCTGCACCTGCGGAGGAGACGCCCAAGGCCGAGGGCGAGGCTGCCGCGCCCGTCGAGGAGAAGAAGGACGCGAAGCCGGTCGAGCCCATCCACAGCGGCGCTCTCGGGTACAAGGCTCCCGGCCTCAAGAAGTAGGTTTGGTCGCGCTGACGGTTTGGTACGGTAGCTGACGGTTTGACAGCGCGTTCCGCTTCTCGAAGAAGTACTTCTGGTTCGGCGAGGAGGCCGCCGTTCCGGCTTCTAGCCTGACCCACTACCTGCGCGGCGAGAAGCCCGACGTCGCGCACCCAACGGCTGCGTGGTCCAGCGTCACCGGCAAGGGACTGTTGTACTTTGTCAAGCACGCCGATGAGAAGGCTAACCCCGCTGGCGTCTTGAACCTGGTATGCACACAAACGCATGGCATGTAGCGGGCGATTTTCTAACGTCCGCAGGCTGATGCTACCGACCTCACAAAGGACGGTACCGTCGCTTTCCACTTCAAGTTGCATGGCGGCAAGCACACCTTCGAGGCCCAGACTACCGCTGAGCGCGATGGCTGGTTCGTCGCTGTCGAGAAGACCATGGAGGAGGCCAAGGCCGCCAAGGAGGGCATCGTGTCCAACGACACCTACAAGGGGGAGCTCTCCAAGCTTGGTAAGTCGAGCAAAATTTTTCTTCCAAGACGCGTCGCATCGCATCGCGTCGACTTCAGGGGTTGCCTTCGCTTCTTCCCGTTACTGCAGGCGCACTGACACGCCCCACAGGCAAGTCGACGCTAGCTCCCACCGCTGCCGCTGGATCCACTCCCAAGAAGAGCACAGATGCTGCGCCCAAGCCCGCAGAGGGTGAGGCTGCTGCTGCCGCCGAAGAGGGTGCTGCCGCGGCCCGCGTTGGATCTTCCTCCTCCAGCTCTTCTAATGAGGATAAGCAGAAGAAGAAGGCCGCCAAGAGCAAGAGCCGCTCGGTTTCTCGCGGAAAGCGTTCTTCCCTCTTCGGCGGTCTCCTGGGCAAGAAGGACAAGGTCGAGGAGAAGCTTGAAGAGAAGAAGGAGGAAAAGAAGGAGAAGGCTGAAGAGAAGAAGGATGAATCCGCAGCTCCGGCCGAGACTGGCGGCGAGTGTAAGTCCTCAATGCCCCTGAATGCGATCCTATCTAACGGCGACAGCATCCACTGCTCCCGCCGAGACCTCCGAAGCCCCGGCCGCTGAAGAGAAGAAGGCCGAAGAGACCGCTCCTGTTGAAGAGAAGAAGGCCGAGGAGAAGCCCAAGCCCGCCAAGCGTGGTTCCATTTTCGGCAACTTCGCCCAGAAGCTCAAGAGCCCTACGCACGAGAAGAAGGAGGCTGATCTTGTACCCGCCGTTCCCGCCAAGGAGTCTGAGGCTGGCGCTGAGGCCCCCAAGGTCGATGAGCCTGCGACATCGGAGACTGCTCCTGTGCTTCCTCCTGTGGCTCCTGTTGAAGCGGCTCCTCTGGAGGGTACTACCGACGCCGCCAAGGCTGACGAGCCCAAGGAGACCAAGCCTGCTGCTACCTCGCCTCACAAGGAGAAGCAGCCTTTCTCCTTCGGCAAGTTCCTCGGTGGTCACAAGGACAAGGCCAAGTCTCCGGCCACGGAGAAGGCGCCTGAGGTCCCCAAGACGGAGGAGGCACCCAAGGTCGAGGAGACTCCGGCCGCGGACGCCCCGGCCGCCACCGAGCCGGCGACGGAGGCTCCCAAGGAGGAGGCCAAGGAGGAGCCTACTGCTGAGGCCCCTGCCACCAAGGAGAAGAAGCGTGGTTCCATCTTCGGTACCCTCGGCAGCAAGAAGGAAGGTGACGACAAGGCCCACGGTGGTTTCGGTGGTTTGTTCCGTGCCGTCAGCAAGGCCGGCAAGCCCAAGAAGGAGAAGGAGACTGCTCCTGCCGCCGAGGCTGCTGCTGAGCCCAAGGAAGAGAAGACCGAAGTTGCTCCCATCGCCGAGGAGACCAAGGAAGACCCTGCTGCTGCTGCCACCGAGCCCGCCCAGGTTGGCGATGTTACATCGGAGGCTGTCGCGGTAGGGCAGGACTCCAAAAGCGCGCCGCAGGTCTCTGCCACTGCGTAAAGTATGGTGGGAAGATCCCTCGTACGTCGACGACAGCCATGATGGAATGACGGAAAAGCAAAGACAACGCAGCTCGCTTGTTTGACCGCACGGCTCCCCCCCTCTCCAAAATACCCCCAGGCCTTCACTTCGGTGTAAGTTCTTGGACCGCGATCCCCTGCCCGTTTCCTCTCCTATATACCCCGTTTCCGTTCGACCAACTCCTGTTCGTTCCTTTTCGCTGTGGGTCATGATCTGCCAGCGGCATTGACATGTTTTGGAGGCATCATGTGCTGCCCAGCCGGCGCCCATGTCCACGGTTTTTGTCTAGATTGATACCACTCTGCACTTGTTTTCGTCTCCTTTTGATACCAATGTCTGTTTGGTTCTGGCTGTCGTTTACCATGGTCTTTTGTCGCGCAAATACCCTTGATACCCTGCGTGCAGCCTTATGCGGTGTGTACGAGCGGCCACTAGGGCACCCTGCACCTAATAATCTATAATAGAAAAAAATGCATGTGTTTTTTTGCTAGCATCGACCTTTTTCTGTGACGCGCAATATCATAGCGACGTCGTCCTCTGCCCATTGGTGCAGAGCAGCCTCGGGTGGTGCGCGGAGAGCCATGTCCCATAAGTGGGGCCTTGTGGCGCACCTGAGCTACCCAATGCGCATGTCGGTTCCTTCCTGCATTAGTGCTGGACGCAGCTGGACAAGAGGGAAGCTGCTTTCTGGTGCCAGCGAACGTACGAGAGGGAGGCGCTGTAGCTTCCCCGCAGCCTGCCCTGTTCTCTCTCCTCGCCTTCTCGCGCTCCCGTTGCCATCGCCATTCTTCCTTGCGCGTGCGTTCGCTCATACATGCTTCTCATGTGTGTATTTTGGCGGTGACGGCAGTCTTTCGCTTGGTTTTGGCATATTGTTAGGCGAGGACGATGGTGAGTGAGCTCTGTTCCCTGTTCCCTGGTTCTGTCGTGTGAGGCGTAGTCTGGGCTTGCAGGGCGACTCTTTACCAAGACAAGAGCATGGAATGACGCAGGAGCGCGGAAATGGCTTGCTCCCGAGTGCGGGTCTTTTCGCCGCCGTCGACGCGCTCAGGGCTACCTTCAGACCTCTTCACGCGCCCACATGGTGTGCAGCCGTGCTAACCCCCCACCGCACACATTGCAATGTCTGCCTCTTCGCAAGCTCCCCTCTGACGCGTACGTAGGGCTGCTGTACTTCCCGTCCCCAGCGAGGCGACGCGCCTACCACCCAACCCAGCCCCTCCCAGCGCAACATCAACGCCCCTACCCCGTCGAATGCCTCTGCCGTGTCCTCCCCTCGTCGCTCGGCCTCGCAGCCCGCCGCCGAGAACAGGCCCAACGTGCCGCTCAAGCCCATCGACCCCACCCATCGTGCAAAACTGCCCAAGACACTCGTTTCACCCACAGTGGGGAGCTACAGGAACCATGTCCCAACACGCAGTGACAGCGTGACCGGCTCATGCACCCGGCAGCGGCTCGAGAAGGAGAGGAACGACTGGTGGGACACGCGAACGACGGGATCGCCCCAGATCTGGGCTGCATTGCGCACCATGGTCCAGTCGCTGCAAGCAGGGGACATCACAGAAGCCCAGGTGCTGCTGGATGCCACCGAATGCACGTGCCCGAACGGCATGCTGTGGCGTGGCATATTCGACAATCGAGGCGAATGGTACAAGGTGCCCGAGTGGATTGTCATTGAGCCCGAGGGCGTGGTAGAGGAAGAGGATCTCAAGGACGAAGCTGGCAGCGTTGGCGAAGACGAGGACAAGGAGGTCGAGGTCGAGGAGCTGGGTGACGAGGTCAAGGTGAAGTGCAGGATGAGTAATTCGGGCAAGGACTACGTTGTGAGCATACGCAGAGGAGAACGAGTGGCCAGTTTGGTCACGAAGCTGAAGGCCAAGGCTGGGGTAAGTTTTCTCGCTCCGTTTTGCGAAGAGACGCATCGAATCGGCAGAGGAAGTGGACTGCAACGTTGGGCTAACCACGTGCACAGCTCCATCCCTACGTCTCTGTCCGTCTTGTCTACGGCGGCAAGATCTTGGAGGAAAACCACCCGCTGGAAGCCAACCCCCACTGGAACTACGACGCTAAGCACGTCCTCGTCGCAATGGTACTGGAGTAGTCCTTCCATCGACCACTGCGCACCCGGCGTAACTCTCCTGATGCCCTCATCGATTCCGCCACGCGAGCCGAGCATGCCATCGAAAGTCTCCTCGCAAGGACCCGGTGCATTCCCATTGAAAATCACCATCACCAGAGCAACTACTCTCTGCACGTATACTGCTGCAAATGGTGGTGTGGTGATCTCAATGAAGAAATTTATCGACTACCGCAGCCACCCCCATCGCCTCCTCGGACGGAGCATCCGTTTTCGCTGTCTGACCTACCTCGCAAAATCGATTACCCCTGGTATTTCTATCCCTGCAAGTGGTGGTGTGGTGACGGGCTAGATGCGCTGTTGCGACCCACACGGCGGCCTCCATCGCCTGCTCGGACTGAACATTCGTTTTCGCTGGCTGACCTACCTGACGAGATCGAATACCCCTGGTATATATATCCCTGGAAGTGTTGGTGTCGTGATGGGCTGGACGAAGTCTCTCAACCACCACGCCCTAGTGGTCAAGCAGTAGAGATGCGGACCGGTCGTCTACCTAAACCAGCTCGTTCGGCTCCTCCACCATAGCGGACGACTCCTTGTGGAAGTCGTTTCGTTGAACACCTCGACTCACCAGGCGCGTCCATTTCATCCAAGAAAACGCGAACCAGTATAGGCGAGGAAAGTCAACCATCGAAGGAACCTATTCCACGAACGCCCGTTTCGGAAGATCATGGTCCTCGGCCACCGACCCCTCCATTCGCGCATCCACAACCCATCCGCAATGCTATAGCGGCGGATTCTCGTTCTCTATCAAAATCCCCGCAAAGGGACCCGGCCGCTGCTGCACCATCACCGTCTAAAGGTCAGTCATCGCAGACGCCTGTTCCTCCATCACCACAGCCCGCTCCTCTCGCCCAGCCGCCATCACCACATGTCCCACCTCGCCCATTCGGCACTTGGCCTGGACCGTCTGCGCAGCCACTGCCGTCGACAGCACACTCGTCCCGGCCCCGTGCTAGGTCATTCCCGGACCCGAGGCTGCGGGGTGGCGCTGGTAACAAGGACTTCCTATCCAAACGGAAGCCCCTCCTTATTCAGACGCTCGCGCCGGCCCGTCTCTCCCCGAGCACTCACGTCGACCCCGGCTCCTCCCCGCGTCGTGGTCACGCTCCCCTCGTCCGACGGCCTTTTCCGCGTTACCGTCGTGGATGTACTCCCGATCGAAAACCAAGCCGAGCGGATAGCGGCGTACAATGCGCTCCGCGGGGTCTGGGCGGCGGCTGACGAGGGGCTGGGCGCCTGGGCGAGTGGCGCCCTGTACGCGCTCCAGGCGGCGCGGGGCTCGCGCGAGCGACCCTCTGCGAGGCTTTCCGGAGGTGCAATGCGTGCCGATGCTGAGGGGCGGCGCGGGGACGCGGACGGGCGGTGTGAGATTGGTGCGTTTGGGTGGCTTGCGCCTTGGATTCGGAGGGGCGATGAGCAGGGGGAGGAGGAGGAGGTATGATTTGTTGATGAGGGCGTAGGGGTAGGTGGGTGTAATGGTAATGGTAATGGTAATAGGGGATGGGAGATGGGTGCCGCGTGCGTGCGTGTACGGGTGGTGTTGTCCGATAGATAGTTATAGGATAGGATAGGTACGTGTATGTATGTACGTACGTACGTGGTAGAACAGTGTTTCTAGGTAATGTCTGTTCAGGGACTCCCTCTTTAGATTTAGTACAGTCTCTGCGCTTAACTATATTAGATATTACTCTTTGCCCTATTAACCTACTACTTTTAATATTTATAAAATACTTATTTTTTTTTTACTAGACTTCTTTTTTTTTTACTAGACTTTCTTTTTTTTTACTAAATTTTTTTTTTTTTACTAGACTTCCTTTTTTTTTACTAGACTTTCTTTTTTTTTACTAGACTTTCTTTTTTTTTACTAGACTTTCTTTTTTTTTACTAGACTTTCTTTTTTTTTACTAGACTTTCTTTTTTTTTACTAGATTTCCTTTTTTTTTTACTAAACTTCCTTTTTTTTTACTAGACTTCCTTTTTTTTTTTTTTTTTTTTTTTTTTTTTTTTTTTTTTTCCCTTCTTTTTTTTTTTTAATTTTTTTTTTTTTTTTTTTCCTTTTTTTTTTTTTTTTTTTTTTTTTTTTTTTTTTTTTTTAATTTTTTTTTTTTTTTTTTTTTTTATTTTTTTTTTTTTTTTTTTTTATTTTTTTTTTTTTTTTTTTTTTTTTTTTTATTATTTTTATTTT